>OMKL01119273.1:0-10059 GCA_900302295.1 Parasudis fraserbrunneri
GCGAGAAGTAAAGAATTCAATGTTTCGGTTGAAGTACCCGGACGAGAAAATGGAGTGACGTTGCTCTGTGAGAGTATGCCAAAAATAATGGCATGTAATTTTCTCTAACGTGATTCTCCTCATAAGTGATTGTGACCTCATCTGCTAATGATAATCGTGGTCATTTAGCCTTGTTGTTGCTCACTCAAGCACTAATAGGTTCCATTAAAGGGATGACATGAGGTCTGAGGAAATAAGAGATTGACGTCATTAGAAAATGTATAATACTCATTCAAATCCAAAGGTCATTCGTACTTATTTTTCCCGCTTGTGAGAAAACAAGGACACTGTCATAAAGTATTGTCTCACAGATTGAATTAGTCTTACACAAAGAGCTACGCCTGTGAGCCACCACTAGGGGCAGAGTGGCTAACCATGAGTGAACGACTGAGTGACTAAATGACTGACTGAATGATTGACTGACTGACTGACTGACTGACTGAGTTAGCGACATTACTGGCCTACTAGGTGCTTCGCATCTAAAAACAAAAACAAAAAACATCATGCACACGTCTGTGAAAGGATGGGTTTAAGATGTGGTTTTAGCAAGTGCTGTAGCCTCTCCCGCATCATTCAAACGAACTGTGGGGGTGTTTCTTTTTTTATTTTTATTTTTTTTATTCAAAAGACATTCATACTTCTCTCGTTCCAGAACGTCAAGGTTGTCATATAATCCCTTTTATAATAAACCTCCCTTTTACAACCAGTGATGATGATGAGCAGATGTTAGGGAGATACAGGTGTGTCACAGCGCTCCAGCGCTCTTTGGCGGCATTTTCATGATTACATGGTATCTTCAGATCAATATCTAATACGGGAGATTTGTTTCTCTCTCTCTTTTTTTTTTTTTTACAAGGACAGGAGAGTTTCACATGATTACACTGAGACGCTCCGTCTCGATTGTCATTCATGAAATGATCCTCATTACCGCCCAGAGCGCATCCCCCCTTTGTATTGTTGATTACACTCCAGCCCAGATGAGGGTCATGAGGCGACTCCTCAACCCTTTATTTCTCCGATGCCACTACAATGTGAATGTCAGTCTTGCTTTTTTTTTTTTTTTAAATAGAAGGACAATGTATGATTGCATGATGTGATATAAAATATGAAATCGTAGACAATATGATTTCCAGACGTCATTAAAAAAAACAACAGATTTTGGCTTAGCGTGTACGTTTGTGGATAGCAAAACATATACATGTACTACAAATACACCTTCTATCAAACTGAGCTCAGCCATTGTCTGGACCACAGGATATATTTTCCCCCATGGAAGCTCATTTTTTGTTCACTGGCTCAGGATCTTTGTGGAACAAATTGGTTTTGCGTCACTGAGACTAGGACAGAAATAACTCAACAGCTTCCTCAGGATTCCATTAAATGAACCCTGGCACTGAAGAACCATATAACTCCATTTTATTTTATTTTTGGACAGCCCATGTATATGCAGTTGTAAAGTCAATCCATATCATGTGAATGTGATATATCACAAGAAAGTACTCAACCTCTACTGTCTTTAACTAGGACTGAACACAACACTCTAACTTACCATCTTTAGATAATTAACTTTGAAAACAGTGTTCCCCTGAAAACTCGAATGTTAGGAACTGAAGACTTTACTGTGTTGCTGTTGTCTGATGAAAACCTTACATCCACAATCCACAATTTACAAATATGCTGATTTTCCCACTGATTGGATATACAGTGGATACTGAATACGTTGCAAGGTTAATGATACCCACCAGAGGACCATTTCAACATCAATCAAACAGGCAATAGTATATATATGGAACCCCAAGTCCAAAAACTCAAAGTCTTCACAAGATCATATTCCTTGTTTTTATATTTATTGGTGGAAAAGTTGCCAGTTGACACAGATGAATATGAAACTGAGGAATTAGGGTCTTGTGAAGATTTAGAGTTTTTGGAATGCGGGTTCCATTGCCTATTGGAGCTACAGTACCAACCTACGCCGCTGCCACCGCAAGGACAAACAAAACAACAGAGTGCCGGTGCCGATGCCGGTGAGTCACCCTTCAATCGAAGTGAAAAAAATGAAAAACACCTGAGTCACAAGATATTCACAACCACAACAACTGCGTAAAAAAATATACTCCACCTGGAAGTCGTTCTTCCACTGGGCACTGTGCTCAGGGCTAGTCTGGCCTATCAGCTCCTGGACTTTAGCTCTCCTCAGCGGGTTCTTCCCCACCACGGAGCTGGGGTCACTGGGAGTGTAGACCTTCTTGGATGGGTTGTAGTCCACTATCTGGTTGGTGCTGTACGCGCGCCTTCTGGGCGAGGTCTTACTGTCCATCCCTACGGGTTAGTTTTCAGGAGATTCGGAACACAATTCACATATCTAATTCACACGAATAGAGATGGTTGAATGTTTGACTGCGCAATTCTGAAAATAGCCACAAACAACAAAATGAAGGAAATTGCAAAAATCCAAAGGGAGTGAGAGTCTGGAGTAGACATACACACATTCCAAAAACATTTCAGCAGGTGCTGAAGATGTATCAGAACGCTTGGTTAAAAGAAACTGAATAGAGGCCTTGCACAGAGATGCTTAGAATGCCCGTTTGTCCACCATATTGGAAGAGACAACGGTTGCTATGTGCAGAACAGCAGTTGCTATATGAGAAATATATCAACAAAAATATAACTTGGTCTTTTATTACCGCAGTGGAACAGTAATATCATGCTTTTCCTATGTTACTCTATCACTATACAGAAATAAGGCATTTTCTTTTGAAAGTGGTAACCAATAGTTACAGACAGCCAAGTTGGAAGAAAGAGAACTAGACAAACATTCCATTCAAGGCCTCTATCAGTTTGAACTCGAATGAAGACCTAGTGTTGAAACATAAATAAACTCATGGGAGCACTAGAAGCAGTGTGCTGTGTTTTCTTTGTAAATTAAAATTTGACCGCTACCAACCAAACGCGGTCAGCTGATATTGGTCTGGTGAACCCATCATTGATTCTACCGGTTACCACGGCAAGCGTAGTTTTCATGACCCTGATTTCATCCACCTATGAAATACTGGAGTTCCTACCCACGGCGTCTTGCTCTGAGGCCACTGGGCTGATCTCTGCCGCGGAGTCCTGATAGGAGTCGTACAGGGGGCTGGAGTGCACGTCTCTGTGGGTGCCCTGGCTGTCGGAACCGGACCTCGGCGCCTGGTCTTCTTCTTGGGAATGGTAGAACACCGAGCTGGCAGACTCGTTAGACCGCATCATGCTGTACCGCCTCCTCTTATCCTGTCCGGATTGTGAATAGAAAAGATAAGCCTTGCGTGACGCATCTATTCCGAGGGCATCGAGTGCTTTCCTATTCACGGGGGCCTGACAGACCATAATTCATACTCGCGCGTGGTGCTATTAATCTCAATTGGTTGCATTCTCACACGTGTTTCAGAGGAGACTGGTAGACTTGCAAAAGGGTAAGCTTACAATTATTTTCACCTGGAGGGCTGAACACAGAAAAAGAGCCTAAGATATTCATATTAGGATTGATGAGTGCGATCGGCCATATTATCAGTGCGGCTACATTAATGTGCGTCATGTTCCTCATGACATATGGTATGATTTCGTTCAAAAAGGGCAGATATACGATATCACAGGATATAATCAGTATCGTTTGCACCTGGACTTGTTGGCCAAATAAGTTAAAGTGTAAAGTGTGAAGTTTGAAGTGATCTGTCACTTTCGGCCCGGTGGGATAAGCTGAGGTGTTACTGTTACTTACGGACTTGGGGTTGGAATGGTAGCGGGTGACATCACAGACCACGCAGTAGCCAATCAGACGATCTCCGGGGAACAGGAAGGTGCTTCCCACGGGAGAGAGCAACACCTCTTTGGTCTCAGGAAACAGCCAGTCGATGGAAATGTCACTGAGCACCGGGGCCATGGTTCTCTTCAGAGCCTTTATCATCTGCTCAGACGGACGCACCAAATTGAAATGGCAACTACAGAGATTGAGCCGGTAATGACTTCTATAAAACACGGGGGAAATTTGAACTGCATCCTTATGTACGGCGATTTGCCCTTTAAATGTCTCAAGTTTAAGCATATTTTCTCAAGACAGAATAAACCAGTGTCGAGTGTTTGTGCTCAGACATAAAATCAACCCTGATCCAATCCAGAAAGTAAGCCTCCACTGGTTGGAGGCGACTGGTTTTAATGAATGTCTTTTTCCTTGGCTACGAATTGCTAATTAATAATAGACCCAGACACTCAAACACTTTGCAACCTCTGCGTAACGGCCTCCAAATGACATTCAGAATAACTGCTTGTCACAGAGAGGGATAAACATGTCAGTGGAAATGGGCACCTTGGGCTGCAGCCTCTCTCCTTCTGCCAGGAATTCTGCTGTTCCTCTGGAGACTGTGGCCAGGCCCTGCACCAGCCTCCGGCAGGCATTTTGACCGATGCCGAAAGTGTGGCACCTGCGCAAAAAAAACCCCCCAACACATTTAAAGATCGAAAGGAAAGCATTTGCATTGTTTGTCGACGTGGCTAAAAATAAACACTGTCCTGAAGATCTGCGTTGGGAACTTTGGAACTGTAAGACTTTGGTTTAGCACGGCAAACAAATAAAAAAAACACTTGGAGGGCAGTAGCCTGACATGTCAGTCTGACGTGTCAAGCTAGGAGGGCACATCCCTTCGTACATCGAGCTGCTACAGAGCAATCAGTGCGTGTGAACATGTGCAACTGGGTGCTCCTACAGCCACCATTACCCTCTTTACCAATCATCTCTCTACCTCCAGAGTTTATGTTTTGATGACATCGCAGGTTCAAGTCTTAAGCTCTCTAGGATTCTAGCTTATGGGGAGATTGTTCACGTTCGCAAATACACATTAGACTGTCCCAAAATGGGAAGGAAACGCCGTAACAGCTCTTAAAATGAGCGGTATTCCTCTTTAACGCCCCTACCCTCTGTAGCACAGGAAGCCCCAGGCACAGAGCTATAGATATTTGAGCTTAATAAGAGACACCTCATCTCCCAGGGAGGTGTACTTTCTCCCAGAAAGCTCGAGAGACGCTCGAGAGACGCTCCGGAGGACGGTGCCCTATTGCACACAGTGGCCCCATCACACGGTATCACTTTCATCGGTAATGCGATTTGCTGCACATAGCTGCATAAAAAGAAGACAGAACCACACAGGAAATTACCTCTCGTGCTGGAAAGCTAAGACACGCCTGGAGCTCCTCAGAGTCCTTCAAAGAGGCCTGCTGATGCTGTCGTCGTGGTTTAAAGTCCCACCTCATCAGTTATCGTCACGTCCAATCAAGCTTCATTTCAATCAGGGTTTATTTATACAGCACATTTTCATACAGAGTTGCTACGCACTGCGCTTCACGGACATCACGAGAAGGTAATTTAAAGAGGTTACAAGATCAGTTATAACAAATAGAATGTCAAATATGCGAGATTAAAGTCAAAGTCAAATGGCTGCCTTCTTATATAAAAAATATCTCAGCTGTCCTCAGCTGTTCAGATAGACTGTTCAGATAGACCATTCAGATAGACTGTTCCAGAGCTTTGGACTGGCCTCACCATATCTTTTTGCACTTGAACCATTAGGTCAGCCAATTACATTCCACACGGAGAGAGGAAATGGCTATCACATGCCACCGGCTATGGCCCTTTGCATATTTGATGGGGGCAAACAGTGAAGATTAAATAGGAAAATGTGACCTTTACCATTGTTACATATCTGACATGGACTTCTGGAGCTGAGATTCATCGTTATTTGCTCTGGGGGCATTCTGATTTGTGAACACAGCATGATAATGATCCAGGATGTGAGGAGCGATCGGTCAGACTATGTGTACCTAATGCAATCATCCCCTGGCGCTCATCCGTTAAAAGCGGAAAGACTGAAAGTAAATTATTACCAGAATGACTCGAGAGAGAGAGGAACAACAGTAAAGACAAGAAAAGAAATTATGGATGCAAATTAAAATGATTCCCCTCTGTACTGTAGATCTTCTGTGCCGCTGCTGTTGACTATCAATTAACAGCTGGCGCTAGCATCCTGCAGAAAGCATTTCGATTTTATTGTGATTGTCAAGCTTAAATGATTGTCGTGCTGTGATTTTTTTTTTGCTTTTAAAAATGACTGTGCTACAGGAGCTGTCAACAAAAAATATTATCACTCTGCCAGAGTTTATTTAAGCAATAAAACACAAGAGGGCGTACAGTATTTCTTAAATATAATAAATAAAATGATGTAGGCTTGTGGCTCTGAGATATCAAGTTGCTATTCATTAAATATTTTATTCTGTTCAGCAAAAAGTAGCCTATAGTTCCACAAAAGTAGGTATATATGCATCTTAAGCAACATGGATGCATCAATCTAGGGTACAATCTAACAGTAATTTGAGCTGACATATTGCATACCTCTCGGCCAGAAAGCTTGATCAGAACCAACTGTTCACACCCACACGCAGAGTGTTGGACGATGTTTCCCTGCCAAACATCTCTGTCCAAAGACGAAATACAGGTGCTACTTATACTCACATTATTTTCCCTTAAAGGTAGAATCTGTAATGCCTTCAAACAGCGAACTCTAGACAGAATGAGCCCCGCTTGGTATTGCACTTTGTTTACATATTTTGTTTTGGTTTGATGTGTGGGTTGGAGTTTAGTGATTTATTATAGGGTGAATTTCTCCAGACCTCTCTTGGCACAGCCTGAAGTGTGGCTACCGATAGCAAACCATCCCCTATCTCCACTCAACTCCAACCCACACATCAGATCAAAACAAATAGTGTAAACAAAGTGCAGTACAAAGGGCTCTTTTGCCTAGTGGCCGCTGTTTGACGACATTACAGATTCTAACTTTAACATACTGAATAAATAATCCTCTATTAATTGTTCCCCCTATCTTTCTGAGTCTACCGTACAAACATGAACCGAAAACGAGCTGAAAAAGTTACATCATTTCACTTCAAGGCGTTTGTGCAGCCGTGTTCCACGTTTGTCTACGGAAAACGACAAATGAACGCAGCCGTAAAGGCGTAGTTTCCTCACGCAGAAAAGACAATCCGTTTCCTTTTTTCCGATTAACCGTATCACTGCATAACGCACACATATTCAGACAAGCTTAACGTTTGGTTATTGCCGTATTTTCCTCCAAACTGATTTCGTTGCGGAGGTCAGTAAATTGTTACAGTTTTGAGGCACTTGAGGCAGAGCTGTTTCAGCCTCTGTGCGGCGTACAGGCGTAGAGGCAGCTCTTGTGTAACGTCGTGACGGGAGAACCAGGACCATAAGGCACATCGTCCCGCTTCTCATTTCGAGAGGATTACAGCACAACAGCGAGGATCTGCGTGAGCCTCGTCAATCCCTGAGACCAAAGTCGCTGCTGTGTTTTTCACCATCTGCATAACAAGTGTAGGGGCACTGAGATCCATTTGATTTCATGTTTGATTTAATATCACCAATCTGCTGTGGCCTCTTTCTGCGCTCGTACGTTCAATTCCACACTCGGCTCTCACGAAAGCAGAGCGCTGAATATCTCAGACGCCAATTCATGTCAATTAAGGGGTCTGTATCGCAGTAGCCTGTGGATATGTGTCAAATGGAATGTTTTGTAAAAGGGTTTGAAGGCCCTGTGAGTGAATGACATTTTTTGGCATTTCGCAAAATGTTGCCACGGTGTTACAAGGATGTATTGATTATACCAAAAGTATAATTTGTTGAATCATAACACATCTCCCATCCACCTCGGCACACAGACTCAAGACAGACTCGGATAGACAGGCCGGGGTAAGTTGACGGGGACTACTAACCTGGCGTATCGAGCATGGCTGCGTACCAGCTCAATAACCTTGCCAGTGTTGCTGACAGCCCCGTCTGTGAGCAGAAAGAGAAGGCGGGGATGCCCACTGTGCATTGGCTGCCTCAGGATCCAATAGAGGGGCGCCAGGACGTTCGTTCCCCCCATGTCAGCTCTGATTTTCCTGATGTATTCACAAGCAAGGGCCAGGGTTTCCTGTTTTATTGGAGAGAGAGAGAGAGGACACAGAACATTGTACAGATGTTCATTTTGAAATCTGGCATAATATAGTATAGCATTACGACTGTATAGTGTAGTATAGTATAGTGTAGTGTAGTGTATAGAATCAGAATCAGCTTCATTTTGCCAAGTATGTGTGTGCATACAAGGAATCTGACTGCAGGCTAGCGGCTCTACTTATGAAAAGAAAAGAAAGAAAGGGAAAAAAAGAACAAGAACTGGTAAGAGATAAGCTATGAATGAACCATTCCTGTGAGCTGTAAATGGGATACAAATAGTGCAAGAAGTGATATACGCAATATACAGGTGAACCATTCCTGTGAGCTATAAGATGATACTAACAGCGCAGAGACGTGAGGAGTGCGGAGGAATGAAGAGATAAATATAAAGTGTATTATATGTAGTATAGTATGATATGTAGTATAGTATAGTTCATTTCAAATTGACAACAAAATCAAACAAACATTCTACAACGGACCACATTTGACTTCCTATCATTAGCATGCACTGCACCAGGAAATAAACATGGGTCTGAGCTGTTCCCTAGCAACACAATTCCACTGAAACCATCTCTAGCATCGTGTAGTATCGTGTAATCTCCCACAGCCACAGTTACAATACCTCCTCGTAGCTCTGGCTCGTTGTGAACAGTGTTTTGAATGTGGAGCCAAAGCCGATAATATTGAAAAGGCAGCCAGGAACGAGACTCTTCAGAATCACCACCATGGCGTCCTGAGAGAGAGAGGGGGAAAAAAAAAACAACCAAAAAACAAAAACCACAATGCATATTATTCCCAAGGACAGTATGAGGGAGCGCATGGAGAGACGCAGACACAGGTGAAAGCTGTTTACCAGCTGCTCAAGTTCGTATTGACCTTTCTGAGAGCACATCTCGCCCGTTGCAATACAGCCGTTTTAACAGCCCTAATGATGTGAGGCTGAGAGGGGCGAGCTCTCCTCTGGAGAACCATCATCCCTACACTGCAGATTCCTGTGGATCATTCACATTATCGGGAGAGAAAAGGGCATCGCACCGGCGATACCTTTCAGAGGGTTGCCTGAATTAATTTTCTATCAAAGTCCTTGACACATCACCGAATCTCTGCTAGACCTAATGGTACTTGAAGGCCCAATCAGTGATCCAAATGTAAAAAAAAAAAAAGAAAGAAAAAAAAGAAACAGGTAGCCCCACCACCAAAAAAAAAAGACGAAAATAGCAGTGGAGACTCGAGTTTAATGACTGAGCTTGTGATACAAGAACTAACAAGACAACTTGTAAGTACAAGTTATTGTATTTGCTGTTTCTTGTGGCTGTAAAACATTTGTTTACATTGGTAATGGTTATAAACACTAGAGCAGTACAGAATGGGTTAACGTTAAATGGGTAAAATGGGTTAAGAAAGTTCCTAAAAGCTTCTGTTCCTTCTACAGATCAAACTCTTCAAGAACGTGTGTGAATGCATCCCATTGATATGGATTGGGGCTTTATGGAATAATACAGAAGATAATATAGAAGAGGAATAAATTCTATTCAGCTCCTCTTCACAAAAGGCCATGTGAAGAATGATTCCTCATGCACTAATAAAAAATGCACTTGGGAGAGTAACAGTGTGCAAAAAAAAAAAGTGCTTTTGAACCTTTAAGTGCAACAACTCAGATATCTATTTCTTTCTCCCTTTTGTGAGAATCATGACATTGCCGAGAGCTATTCTGTGGCATTTCTTAAAAGATCAGAAACAGCGTTGGGGAGAGATTTCATCACCAACCTGACCTGGGCCTTAAACCCAGACTAAGTGACAAGGCGGAGACACACGACCAATCAAAATCTGTCTGGGTCACAGGCAAACGGCAAACTGTGCGTCCCGAGGCACGATCAGTAAACAGCCGGCAAGGCTGGTCACCTCCACAGACACAATGAAAATTCAGCTCGAAAACGCCCACTGGCTCTCCTTTTTTGTGATTGACATTTATTTTTTATTTTTTA
>OMKL01119278.1:0-11713 GCA_900302295.1 Parasudis fraserbrunneri
GCGTTTGGGTACCTACTGCCCATCATCTCCTTCGTGCTGGCCTGGATCGAGACGTGGCTGCTGGACTTCAAGGTCCTGCCGCAGGAGGCGGAGGACGAGAACAGTGAGTCACGCAGGACACACAACGCCACGAACGAAAGACGGCTTCGTTTGATGACGTCGTGTTCTGCGAGGAAGGGTCAGAGCAGAACTTTTGAGAGCGCCAAAAAGCCTGCTTGCGACTGTGTTGTCTCATGACTCCAAGCCGGCTTTTTGTGCTGTTTTTTGTTTAAAGGGTTAAGAAGAAAAAAAAAGAAAAAGTATAAGTATGCGTTACACTACATACACCGCTTATTTGTGTCGCTTGGCAACGAAAGCAGTATGTGTATTTTCTGCTCGAAAGAACTAGGCTGCATGCCCGCAAATTGATGGCTCTGTAAAGGCGGTGTGAATGGGTTTGGAACCAGCAATGCTGCATTTCGAAAGACCGCTTCAGGCTCCCATCCCACAGTGGGCCGACTAACCCTGAAAAGCAGTCGTCACGTAAAGCAGCAGGTTTCAGTTCCGTCGAGAGGTTCACAGTGGATGCAGCACTAGCTGTGTTTTGAAATAGAGGTCGCAGTCGTCCTGCTCCCTGCTTGTCAATCTGCACCCTCCAGTTCGCACGGCAACTCCCGCACCGCCAACCCCCAAAAAAAACAAAACGTAAAGGTCGAAGCGTTCCCTCCAGGGACGTTTCGCCGCTCGCAGAGACATGTTCTGTTGATTAACATGGCAGCAGCCCCAACAGCGATTGATGCTCGCTCCCATTCCGCCTGGCAGTGTCGTTCGGAGGCTAAAGGGAAGGACGGAGGATTTTCAGAAGCCTATCCTAATGATCACTAAGCAAGGGATGGCACTGCTAGTAGGGATGTGGACCATTTCACTTTTTCGTGGTCGGTCGGTCGGTCGGTCGGTCGGTCGGTCGGTCTGAACGAAGAACCGAATAGTCAGCGTGTGCCGACATTCACAAAGGCGAGAATAGATGACAGGTTAACATAAAAAAAAAAAGGGAAAAAAAGCAGCATGTGGCACTCTTCCATGGAACACGCGTGAGCGTGCTAGGCTAATCTGATTGAGATGACTCAGTCCTGTCAACAGGGTGTCACAGTAGGACAAGTCTGGTTCACGTATTCCCACACTAGACCGGATTTTCAGCCACTTCTCCTGAAGTTCGCCACGGGGCTACATTTGCAGCCAGCTACTGAGCCAAGGAAGAATAACAACAACAACAACAGCAACAGCAGCGCAAGCAGGCCAGGCAGTGAGAAAAATGGTTTTGAGAGAAATGGTGAGAGAGAAATGGTGCATAGATGGAAAATACCTAATTATAACAGACAATGCCAGTCGGTGAAATCTTCGACGCACACAAAGTTACTTTTAGGGTCAGTTTGTTTTGATGGGCTCAGCTAAACAGTAACGTATGGTGACATACAATATCTCTCTTTATATTTTTATGAAGACAGCTGACAGTTGACTTTCCTGACTGGAAGCCGAAAGAATCCTATTCTTGCTTATCATTTGTTTATCGACATAAAATGTTTGTGTGAGCTCTTGAGGGTTAAATTCTGGTTCAGACCTTCTATCAGTGCTAGAATATAAACCTCATTTGGGTGTAAGAGCTCACACAAACATGTTATGGCCTTATAAAGGCAGAGCCCCATTCATTATAGAGCAGCCCCAGATGTTACATCCCGGTGACCTCACCAATTGGACAGCTATCTCTGATTTCTAGTGGGGCTGTCTTCGACCAAAGAAAACCTTTATCGACTGGCAGTCGTCAATATTTCCAATTCACAATCAATTCACAATATCAGAGAAGGTTCTTATCTAATTTGACAATATGTTTCCTAATCAGGGGCATGCATGTTCCGTCCTTCTGCCTCAAGAGGGCACCAAAGCATTATTTTTTTTCTGCACCTCGCTCCCTCTCTGGGCGAGATACACCTATGTTATGTGAAAAGTAGGTAGAGCCTCAGCCCGCGCTACTCATAAGATATATGGTATACCAGACACTAACTAGCAAATCTTGGTGATCAACAGATAGTTTGTTGACATTTGGGCATCTAAGATCAAAACAACCATGGCGACTAAAATATTATTAACGCTAAACAATACATTTGATCAGAATGTCGACAGGTGGGGCATCTGGCTAGTGTAGAGGTAAAAGCACTCGCCTACCACCGCAGAGACCCGGGTTCAATTCCCGGTAGCAGTACTTCCGGCTTGGTCAGACGTTCGTACGAACACAGTTGGCAGTGTTTGCGGGTGGGAAGCCGGTGAGGGTATCAGTCCTGGTCGTTGCGTTAGCGACTCCTAGTGGTCTGTCCAGCAGGGAGGTGATCTGGGGGAGATCTGGGTGAAAAGAAAGCGACTCCACACGTATCGGAGGAGCATATTACATATAGTTTCATAGCTTTTATACTAGGGTTTTGTTCATGTGTAGAGAGCCTGGCGCTTCTAGTGTTAAAGCAATTGTGAGAAAAATGTTTGCTAGTCTAAAGCCTAATAACTCGCCGTTCGTTTTCTGACCGCCCAACTCGGTGACATCAAAAGCAGTTGACTCTAATGTTACACACGGCGCAAATCCAGACAGCGACTCATCCGTCTCTACACTATGAGCTGCATGACGGTCAAAGAAGCCTTTGTATTCACGCGACCCTTAGGGTATGGGCTGATGCCCCAGTGCCCATACAGTGAATGGAGACATCTGGTGGGGGTGGATTTTACAGAATGGATAACTCCACTCAGGGGGGAACGTGAAGGCAAATCAATGCATTTGTTAATAGATCATTATCACTTTTTAAAATTTTTTATTTTTTTAACCGTGAATGCTCGACCAATACATTCTTGGTCGGACAAGAGCTTATAGGAGAAACAATCGACCAGTCGAATTTTCAGCCCTAATTTCTAGCTTTAGGAGAGAGTGGCGCATCTCCACAAATACTGACTGAACTGTCAGAACACAGGAAGAACATAATGTGAATTCTTAAAATGGTTTCCCCCTGGATTGGTATCGGTGTTGCCAAATACTCAAGGTCGTGGTATCGGTAATGAAAAAAAAAAATGGTATCAAGCCATCCCCTCATAATGACGTGTTATATATTCTCCCATTGTTGTGGTTATTGTTGCAGGATATCTGTCCATTGTGGACGCCACGGAGAGAGCGCCACTCATGTACCCCGGACCTCTGTCGGATGGACAGTTCTACTCGCCTCCCGAGTCTGTCGCAGGTCAGTGTCGCCTCGAGGATACCGGTGGAGTTTTTTGACCACTAGTTGATGAAATTGGCGCTATGTAGCGGGAGAAAAGGGTTCCCCAAAAAATGATGTGTCGTGCCACGAGCACGGGGTGATGTAAGAACACAAAAAGCGTGCACTGGAGGCGTATAGCTATACCCTTATGCTTCAAATTGATTGGTCTATACGATCTTCCTCGAAATCTAACAAGCTAACTGCCTGTCAATCAAAGGAGGTCAGACTTATTACATCTTTGTCAAAACTGAAAATGAAAGTTAACAGGGATGGGATGTAAACAAAGAAAATGGTGAAAATGGACTTTGCAGATGTTATATGACATAGGACATTTATTCAACTTGTAGACTACAGAATGACAATGTAAAATCTTCAAAATCAACATTAATTAGTCGGACATGTCCTAAGTTGTATAACAAGTTTGAAGGTTCTAGCGTAAAAGTTGATCATAACCACGCCCCTTTATAAGTCCATGACAAAAAAAGGGATGAAAAAATGAGTGAATGAAAGGATAGAAGTGAGTTATCCATACAAAAACCACAAGCACACCCCCACGGGCATGCCCTGAAGATGCCCAGCAATTTCAAAGCTGGTAGCTTCAAAGCTGTAGGAGGAGTAGCGATGACAAAAAAGGCAATTACAATATCAGTAAGTTGGCTTTGTCAAGCCAGCTTAATTAGCCTTGTGGAGCTGGTAGAGCGTTCGTGTGAATGGATGGTATTTTCTTACATAATAACCACACGGTTTATGCTCCTCCTCCATTTGCAGACTCTGACGAGGATCTTGATGATAAACATGATCCAGAAAAAGGGCTCATTTAACAGGTATGTTTTGTCTTGGGTTTTTAAAGATTCTTTTTTTGTTTTTATGTGTTTGTACGGCGATGTACCGAAAGTAGGGCCCGGGTAAAAATATCGAAAAGATATATGTCATCTGTTCTTTTTTTTTTTTTCATTGATATATATCGATTCTTAAAATCCCAAGATCGATATTTTTATAATGCATGAACATTTTCACAAAATGTTCTTTCTAGCGCCCCTCCCATTCTGCAGATATCTCTAGTTTGTCTTGTGGCAAGTATCTGCTGAACTCCAAAAACTCAGTTGACCAAATGACATCTTTCGACAACAATGGCAGGTGCAGGCCCCCCTGAAACCAGCGCCATCGAATAGTATCAAATCGACCCTGTGAATCGAAATCGAATTGAATCGGGTATCCAATACATGCCTGAAAAAATTATGACAAAAAAAAAATGGCATGTTCTCTGCTTTTTATATTAAAGCACCTATGGATAGGATGTCGACATCAATATATAATTTGTCAACTCGGTGTCCATCAAAATTAATAGAGTCGGCACACTCTTTAGACTTGCTCCCACTGTACGTTTATTGAGAGATCAACGTTTCGATCGCATGAGGATCGTCATCAGGAATTCATTGTCCATATCTTGGCAGGATTACCGCACAAACATGACGAGACGGACTAGAGAATGGATGAAGATCGTGACGAGTCTGTTGGCAGCCTCTATATTGTATTCATATTGTGTTCCACCGAGTCGGATCTACAGGAGTTCTGATGAAGTGCGTTACAGCGCAAACGAAGCCTTTCCAAACGAAACTTTTTTTAACCAACAAAAATATATTCATATACGTGGTTAGGAAGGGCTGTTAAACCCTCTCCTTGCTTCTTCAAAACAAATCCCACGCGGGGGAGCTGCAGGAGCAAACGGCAACATCTCTTTTGCAACAGGAAGCAACAGGGTTTATAGAAAACCTGGGTCTTAGGTTGCAGTCAAATAGTCAAAAAAGTTACGTCCTGTGTCTTTTCCGAACCACTGAGGCACCTTTCCTTAGCATTCAAAGAATTCGACCAGCTCTTAATCGTGGCTGCCACTTAGGTACTTCCGGCTCATTTCACTCCGTTAGGAACCTTCCGAAGCAAAGAAAAAAAGACTGTTCGAATGGAGCCTTATTATTATGCCACCAAATATGACAGTGGTCTCATTTGCTTCTGGTGATTAAGCAAAGAGAATGACAGGTCTGGTGCAATCACTTGAGCACATAGAAAAAAATCAAAGGTAAGACCAATACACACAGTTTGTTGTAATGTAACACTACTAGTCAAATTCCACAGAGTGCACTGTTAACGTAAAACATAAAACGTAAAACATACAATCCCCAGTACAAAAAAGGAAAAAAGTTAATAATATTGTTTACATTCTTAATATTTATGCCAGTGGAGGAAATGTATTTGAGGGCAAAAGGGAAGACATAGCCCCCTCATACTAGCTCTGGCGAGTTAGCCACACACCAATGCAAAGTCAATGGGGAGGTGAAACACAACGTGTTGACAGACTTTTCAAGTGCTTCTCCATGAAAATTTCCAGTATTCCGGATAATAGCTTCATATCCCATATCACAAATATCACTGTATACCACTGAACCATACAGAACAGAAAACCTGTGACCCCAAAACCGCAATATGAACCGAACTGTGATTTTTGTGACCCCGCTTCACCCACATACTCACTGTTCGTTCCTTTGATCCCGCTAGAGGCAACGACTATATTTTCATCTTGCGGGATTGTTCAACTATTAAGCTCAAAATGTTTACCTTCTCATTTTTTTTTTTTCCACCTTCTTCTCAGGATCTCCACTTCAAGAGGTATACCCTGGAAGTGGACCTTTTTTCTTTTTGTGTTTTGTCTTTGAAGTTGACTTTGAAAGGCCAAACCCACAGTCCGCCAAGTTCTTTGACCGACTCCTCCTCGTCCGGTTATGAAGAAACGCTCTGCCTTACAACATTCATTGTGAGCCCTCGATTCTCCAATATGAACTCTGCTCCTGAATTTCACTGGCGTTGGAACGAAAAACCCCTTGTAAAATCCAGCCTCTGCGTTCCGTTCCACGTACTTCCTCGAAAGATGTCGGAAGTGCCAAGTCATGACCCCCTGACTCATAAAATCCACTTAAAACCACACTGATATATCAAAATGACATGAGTTTCAATCTGAAAGTAAAATTTGTCTTAGTTACTGAAGAAGTAGGTACTAGGTAGTACTTGGTTTTCAGCTATTTTTTTTCCACCTCATCTTCAGTCACGCATGTTTTTCGGTTATTTGTGCAATACATTTTTAGAGGTTCTTCACCGATGTTAATTCGTTCTGTGGCGGTGTTCAAAACGTTTTAATCCATGCCCTCGGATAAATTCTGTTATGTTTACATTTGTTTTTTGTCTCGTTTGCTCACGTTCACTATGCGTGTGTTTAAAGGGATACACCACATATTTTACGAAGCCTGTCCGAATGGGTACAAACTGGGAGTCTTGTCAGTCCGTTCAGAAAGCCCTTGCACCGGTGTTTTGGCTTTTGAGATATTTTGGAAGTGGGAATTTTTTTTTGCATTTGTTGGCATCATGCCAAGAAGGGTAGTGGATGTCAGGTTTTTGTTTT
Source organism: Parasudis fraserbrunneri (assembly GCA_900302295.1). Lineage (NCBI taxonomy): Eukaryota > Metazoa > Chordata > Actinopteri > Aulopiformes > Chlorophthalmidae > Parasudis > Parasudis fraserbrunneri. The sequence goes on from OMKL01119278.1 coordinate 6,724, forward strand.
TTTCCATAATTCCTTGTCAATTTAGATAACTATGTAGAAAATGTGACCCCCCTCCCCAAAATAAGTTGTAGAAAAACTTTATTGACTTCTGCTACAGTCGCTAACAGATGCTAATAATTTCTCAAAAAAATCCAAACATTAATGCAGTGGGACGGGATGGACCCCCCCCCCCCAGCTTGTGAGAAATCGGCTTCTTAAAATGGGTGGAATATCCAGTAATTATGGCAAGGGAAAAAAATAAGCTCCATGGGCTTTTTGTAAAGAGAGAAAAAACAAACAAAACCTGAAAATCATAAAGATGCATTTAGGCCAGTATTAATCATGGATGGTTTCTGTAGCAAGTGAGGGACACTAGATTTCAAGATGGCACTTGAACTGCTTCATTGTATCACAGATGCACTGTGTAAACTGTAAACTGCTTTGAAATGCTGCTTGATGAGGGAGAATACATGCAACATAGTTGGATCTTCAGTGGAGTAATGAATCAATATAGGACCTTAATGCATGCCTTGCAAGCCAAATTATTTTTTTTGTTTGTTTTGTTTTTAATGATAATCTTGTCTGTAAAACAGAGATATTAAAAATGTGAAATCTGTCATGGATGTCTGTTTCCCTGTCAAATTCATAATGTGCCACTCACGATAGGCCAACAAATGTTTTACCGGAGATTATGTAGTGGTTAAAGGTAGAATCTGTAATGCCATCAAACTGTAACCTCTAGGCAAAAGAGCCCTGATTGGTACTGCACTTTTTTTGTTTTGGTCTGATGTGTGGGTTGGAGTTGAGCAGAGATAGGGAAGGGGTTCCTATTACTGGCCACACCTTAGGTTCTGCCAAGAGAAATTCGGAGAAATTCACAGTATGATAAGTTACTAAACTCCAACCCACACACATCAGACCAAAACAAAACATGTAAACAAAGAGCGGGGCTCTTTTGCAGAGAGGTTGCTGTTTGACGGCATTACAGATTCTACCTTTAAGAACTTGAAGGAGTTACTGTGCAGGCTATTCTGCACCTTTTTGTTGGATGTCCTACAAATTTGTGAGTACAACAAACGTAACCCCACCCCTAATCCTATTGTAACCATAATGCTAACCGCAAAGCCAGAGAAGCTAGAAATTGGTGTGCGACTTTTCGTAGCATGCTACGATCCGGTATGCTCGGACGTATTCTCGCATTGATTGAACTGGTCTCGCACAAAGTGTAATGCCTGTGAGCAGCCACTAGGTGCAAAGTGGCTAAGTAAGTGAATTACTGAATGAATGAGTGAGTGAGTTAGTGACATTAGCCGTGTTTCCATTAAATTGTCGAGCGAATTTTAAGCGAACTTTTGAAATGTCGCAAAAAATAGAATGTGGATTAGGTCAGTTTCCATCAATTGGGTTGAGGTGAATGAACTTTCTACCTGAACACGGAACGTAGCCGCATCAGAAAAACGCATCCAATGAAAAAACAAAGCTTAGCTGTCAAGAATTGACTACTATTGGGCAGGGTTTTTTTGTGTCAGCTCAAATATTTCTTGACAGAGAAGTGCAGGCCAATTTTAGGAGAGACTGGGAGCAATAGAGGCCTTGCACGGAATGTTGGTGTAGTTCTCCATGTCTTCCAACATGGCTACCCGTAACATAGCAACCATTGTTTTGTACATGGCAATGGAAGGGACAACAGTTGCTGTGTGTTGATTTAGACGGTTTCACTGCAATTCTGTTGCTAGGGAACAGTTTTGACCCAAGTGTATTTCCTGTCAACTATTGCACTAGCATAGCCTAGCAAGCCAGACGAATCTTGTATGATTTCACAATGCATATTGCATTGTGAAATCATGCAAGATTCGTCTGGCTTGCGAGGTTAGCATGAGCATTACTTGGGTCCTTTTGGAATGTTATTGTCACTATAGGAGAAATATATCAACAAAAAAACCTAATAATTTGGTGTCTTATTACTGGATCTTGTAAACAAGTCAGTGGAACAGTAATATCATGCTTTTCCAGTGTTTTACCTATTCTGCAACTGCACAGAAATTAGGCATTTTCTTTTTAAAGTGGTTACCTATGGTTACAGGCAGCCATACTGCAAGAAAGAGAACTACAGGGAGGACCCCCTGTCATCCATTACTGGCATCATCTGGAGAGCTACAATAATCCTTGATAACTGTAATACCATTGACTACGTTAATTGAGATTTTCAATGCAAGACCCAGCAGCAAGCTCATCTCAATCAGGTGTTCATTTATTTTACCAGTGATGGCTGTGAAGAGGACACGCTCAAGATAGCAACTAACAAGGTTTATGATTTAGGCATCCTAGATGGTAGAGGAGACATACATCTACGTGGCATTTACAATAATCGTGCGAGAGGGGGCGGGTCTTCAGGTCAAAGCGTGTTGGGATTGTTCCCTCTGTCCAGTCTTCAGACCAAAACATGAAGATCAAATATGCATCGGGGAAGGAGGGGTCAAAATCGAAATATTCATTATGTAATCAAAAAAGTATTTTTACTTTCAGGTTACACATCCACAATGATAGTCCTGCAATACAGTATCATCACTTCACTATACAGTAATGACATCATTTCAACTGCCTTTCACGAAAAGAACAAAAGGAAGAAGAAAAGAAAAAAAAAGCATCACCCTACTGCATGCATCTTACAGGACACGGGAGTGGCAGTTCTTCCAAAGAGCTCACGTGAATGGACAAAATAACTGAAAATACCCATCCCTTCTTCCAATCTCAAGCTACATGTGAGCGCCATTTTCAGTTTTGTACGTAGTAATAATGTAGTTTTAGACAGTAGAACCCTGTCGTACACTCATCCTAATTAATAATAACAGGAACGCGGGTCACTCGTTTCACTTAACAGACTTGATAGTTAGGCCGTGAGTTATAAACCCGGTAACTTCTAATATTTCCATACAAACTATTAGTTCTAAACTTTATACATTACATTTGAATACATTATAGGGATAGTTCTGATTTTTGGAACCGTGGCCCTGTTTTTTACTTACAAATTATGATGTTGATTGGTCGAGTCCTTTCTCAACACAATCCATGCTGGGAAAATTAGGGCCTAAATTGAAAATAACCACAATTATCCTTGTAAAATTTGTTTATAACAAAATCCTCCAATAGACCTCTTAAATGTTGTCCTTTTTTTCAACATCTTTTCATTTCCAGAGTGTACAATAACCAGTACCAGTGGGTAAACATACAAACATAACAGTACACTGAGTATCCTCATATCCCCCACCCCTTCCCTCCAGCCCCATATGCCCAAGTAAAAACAAAAGTATATTTTCTGAAACCATACTTAATATACCTTAGTATACCTTTTATATATGCAGAAAGTACACTAAAGTTGTGTTAAATTGAAACTACTCAAGTTGTACTTGGTGTGTTAAAAGTTATATTCAAGATGTGCTTAAATATAATGAAATTATACTACTGATGTGTTCTTGGTTACTTTTGCCTACCAAATGAGTAAATTTTAACAAAATAAAACGTTTTAATACATTTACCTAAGTACAACTCAAGTTTGGTAAACCTCTCAGGTATGTACTTAAGTATACTTAGAGCATACTTATGAGTCTTACAGCATGTCACTGACCACCACACTATACATGTAATGAAGCAACAAAGATAGATTTCAAGTATACCCTCAGAAAAGCACATACGTGTAGAAATATACCTTTAACACACTTATTATACCAACAATATGCTTTCAGTGTAGAAAGATACACTTGTTTTTGACTTGGGTGCACGCACGTACACATGTACACATGCATGCACGTATATACACACAGAGGTTGTGTATGAGAGAAACAAAACAACATAAACAAAGCAAAAAAACAACAACAAAAACAGCGAACAGTTCCTTTCCCCCCCCCGCCTAAGGCAAAAATGAACAGGGTTTTCCTTTCCCGTTTACCAGTATTTTTGTCCTTTAAACTGCATTTGGGGTGAGAGGTAAAGTGACGTTTTACAGGAGGATTATATTTTGCTACCTAGCCGATTTTTAAGAGCCACATTGCCAACACTACGCCCCCTCTATGAGAGTGTACTGCAGCTGGTGGCATTGGATGACCTGAGCTGCAATGCTAAGTTAGTTTTGGCTAGCGATTTTTTTTTTTTTTTTACTGCCGCTTCTACATTCAAAATCCCCCGCCTTAGCAGAGAGAAAATCGATATTAGCAGACCTTGTTCACGGTAAAGATCCCGTGTGAATCACAGAAGAAGCTAGTTTGATAACCCATTCATTTTCCAATGCCTAAGGAGCCGCCCGCCCATATTTGGGCAAGGACATTATGACACGCGTGAGGGGTCTATTTTAGTGTCATTCAAGTGACTCCAGGGATGGCAGTTTCATACTGAACAATAAAGCGAAGGGAACTGTTGTTTGTGGGTGGGCCTCAAGTGATGGCTTGGCTCTTCTGTGTATATGCAGGTGTTTTTCCAAGCCGGCAGACATGCTGTACTTCCCCTCGCATGTGTCACAGAACGGCCTCTTCACAGTGTGAGCGCGTTGGTGTGTCTTCAACTCTCCCGTATCTTTAAAACTCATCCCGCACTGGTCGCAATGGTATGACGTTTCTGCACAGTGAGCGCGTTGGTGTGTCTTCAACTCTCCCGTATCTTTAAAACTCATCCCGCACTGGTCACAATGGTACGACGTTTCTGCAGTGTGAGCGCGTTGGTGTATCTTCAACTCTCCCGCGTCTTTAAAACTCTTCCCGCACTGGTCACAGTGGAACGACTTCTCTACTTTGTGCGCGCCCAAGTGTGTCTTCAACGTTCCCGCGCCGTTAAAACTCTTCCCACGTTGGTCGCAGTTGAACGGCGTCTCGCTGGTGTGAGTCTGCTGATGAGTCTTCAACCTCCCTGCGCATTTAAAACCCTTCCCGCACGCGTCACATTCGAACCGCCTCTCTCTTGTGTGAGTGTGCCGGTGCGTCCTCAGCGCCCCCGCGTATTTAAAAACCTTCCCGCACAGGTC
>OMKL01119279.1:0-11704 GCA_900302295.1 Parasudis fraserbrunneri
GACAGCTGGGGTCATAGACAAGACCAGGAGAACTGAAGTGTGTGTGTGTGTGTGGGGGGGGGGGGCTTTCCGTCGCCGGCCTACACCTGAATGCAACAGGCAAGAATATTTGATTGTTAGTGTTTTAAAAGGGGGCATATTGTAAGGAATTTAATTTTCCTAAATGAATCTACGTTTTTGATCAAGGCTGTTTAATGAATTTGTTTGTTAGATTTACAGTTATTATATATATAACAAAAAACATGTTTTCCAGGCAGTTTTGGATTATCTCCAGCGAGCATATCCCCACTAGACTCAGCCTTGATTGGCACTCCTCCTCCTCCCTTAAGGACTGTCTAAATCCTTCCCATCACTCAGGGTTTCAGTATATGAATTGTATCACACTCTTTTGAGCCTCCAGTCAGCAGATTGGCATCATTTGATTTGGGAGGACCTAGTGTCTGCCAGTAAAGTCAGTATTGTGGCTGTTCTGAGTGTGAGAGTTTACACATCAAAATAATTTAAAGAATAGAATAGAATAGAATATTCTTTATTGTCATTGTATTTGCATACAGCGAGATTTGGGACTCTGACTTAAGGTGCAAAAGTATGAAGTACAAAAAATATAAAAAATAATAATAATAAAAAAAAGTATAAACCAATGTCCAGTAGTTCTTGCCGACTATGATGGTTCTCGACGGTAGACAAACAAAACCAAAACAACATAAAACATAAAAGGAGGCACCGAAAGTGGGAGCTGTAAGCCGCTGCGTCCATGCGCGCTGCCATCTTGCGCATCTGACCCTACATGTGGCATTTAACATCACCTGTCTTTGTAATTTTGGTGTAATTTATGAAAAGATGTGAACTTGACCGCAGAGTTTGGAGGCATCTGTATACTGACAGAATGGAGGACTGCAAGTATGGCTACCCAAATCAATTAAGTCACTCAGTCATCCTAATCTACCCCACAATGCAAAACACTTATCGCATCCTTTTTTGCTGTTAGCTAGCGTTTAGCGCTAACATTAGCAACCAAAAATTAGAGCTAATGTCATCTGCTGAGTGTCACAGCTAACGTTAGCTAAGCGAACTGTGTATGAACCTGACAGGATTAAGCACTCAAGGTTAAGGCTGAGGAGGGAAGTGGAGTGGGTGCATTAGATGAGTGTACCATGACCTAGGCACTGGAGTCGAGAGCATTTCAGAGCACTAACAAATTCACGGGTTGAAATCAGTAAACCACTTTGTGACCCACATTGATTTTGTTCAATTTGCCCACACTCCTACACAAAGCCGTCTCTACACCTGGCACTGTATGTCACACAGCCTGCAAACCAGCTCTGTCAAAAATATATTATATAATTAAATATGTTAAAGACAAAATTAAAATAAAAATGCCTTTTCACCTTTTTAGCTCATTCCCCCGGTCATATTGTGCACCTATTTAACAATATTTGCCCACAAAAACACTCAAAATGTTATATCAAAATCCAATAATTTTTCCTATCTGTAAAGATATTTTAGTGCTTGCATCAGCATATCCCATATCCCAGAAAATTCCTACCAATAATATGGCAAAATATTTTTCATATGTTGCCCTCCCCTCCCCCAACTATGTGGCCACAGACCATTTCAAAACTTATAGCAGCCTAAATATTCCACCTGAAAACACCAAACCGCTTAGCAAGCTCAGCCTTCCTGTAAGCATGATATTCGCTGAAAAATAATTTACTTAATGCAAGGATTTATCCACTGCAGTCACGAGATCTGCACTTGATTAAATGAAGGCTAACCTATCATCGAGCCTGCATGACAGACCCATGGAATGCAAATGTTATGCAAGCTAACTTTCGCTCTCCATTCAGTCTGAAACACACATTGATAAGTAGCAAAAAAAGACATCTCCTGGTAAAAATGGTTTATAAAGTTACTTTGACTTATCATGGTGGTGCGTTGGTCCTGTCTCATCACGCAATGAATTCCTGGCAATGTAATTCAAGTAACGTTACAAGAAAAAGACGATTTTCTATTTACCAGCCAACAGCTCTCTCACTTAACAAGACTTGCAGCTCACACATGGAGATAAACAGGCCGTGTGTGTACATGGGCGTGAGGCTTGTGGCTAACTAATGTTGCAGGCTTAGTGGCTTGTACAGAGAAATGGAGAAACTAGTATTATTCCCATACTTTGATGTGATGACATGTCCAGGAATTCATTGCGTGATGATACCCCAACACACACAGTGACTTTATAAGCCATTTTCGGCAGGAGGCTTAATTGGTATTTCTGTCTGTTTCATACCCAAGGGATAACACATACACCTGGGAACCAGCAGAGGGAGGGCTAGCTAGCTAGCTTACTGCTTTGCCTGATGTGCAAGCTAGGTTAGCTAGCATCCAGCTTTGTTATTGTTACACACACATTTGAACGATCAAATCAAATCCTTCCTGGATATCAGGTCCCACCTGTCTAGCCTGTTTTGCTTTGAAATACGTCAGATCCAGGAAGCTTGATGGCCTCCAAAATACCATTTCATTGTGACTTTAAGGGAAAATAATGCCAGTATAGCACTGATTCATTTACTTCCATTTTGGACAGAGATGATTGACAGTGAACCATCGTCCAACTCTTGTGCGTAGGAGTGTGCGATTTGTCAACATCCATTGCTTCTGAAAGCCAACTGTTGCCCGTGTATCATCGTCTTGTCATGTCCCATTTCGTCTCAAATGCCACTTTAAATAACTTTAAAGTTTGTGGAATTGCTCAATGCCCTTTTGCAGCACACTGTCTTCTTGAAATCATTCTAACACACAAGCCTCGGTTTCAATTAAACATAAAAAAAAAAAAAATGAAAGGTGATGCATTTGGTGCAGGTTTTCCAAAACAAATCCTTCAGATAAAGTCTGTTTTAGGTTTTGAGATAAGTAACATTTTCAAATGTCAGTATCTAGAGGCTAAGTTGGAGTGATGTGTAAATGAATTGAATAGGACAGGAGATGTGGCAGCCTGCTTCTGGGTCAGCTACAGTGTCACAGGTACATCAACCGTTCAGAGATTTTGTTTTTAAAACAGACTTGTACGGTTATTATTTTTTACGAGGGATATTGTCTGTCCATGGACTCAAAACCAAATAGATTACAACTGATAAATGGCTTTGTCTGTGCAAACGCTTTGGCGGGGCAGGAAATGGGATTCATTTTAACAGAATGAGGGATCATATCATTTTAAGCTGGGTTCATTATTGTTGCCATGGCAGCCACTCAACACGAGAAGCGGGGTCATAAATGATTCTAAAACGTTTTGTCAGACAACATCAAATATTTAAGATCTGTATGATTCCCATTTGACACATTGAGCTCGTATCCAACATTATCTTTCTCATTTCACCCCTCTTGCTGTTTTTTTTCCCCCTTTTAATTTTCTCCTTTCATTATTTTGGTGAATAATCTTCTTTATCTATCTTCTTCTTTCTCTTTTTGTTATTTTGTAGGCCTGTAGTTTTTAGTATTTTTCTGCTTCTCAGGTGTATGATCTCACATGTGAGATTAGAATTTTGATGATGATGATGTCAATAATGATGATGTCACTATGGCAGCTTGAGAGCTATTATGTTTTGAGTAAAAAAGAAAAAAAGAAAAACATTCCAAAAAAACGTAAACCTGAAAGGTGTCTGAGGTGTAAGGCTGAACAATATATCAACTTCATTTTGATTTGGCTACTACTACTACTACTATTACTACTACTACATCATATGAGCATATCTTTCTTATTGTTTCTTACTGAGAGAGAAACTCTCATCCATTATGTCAGACAACATACAAACTACTACTAAGTGAGCTCATACAAACTTTTTTGGGCCTGTACAGTCAGTCTGATTCTGTCTCTCTGATTTCTAGCTCTGGGAGCGAGCAGTGCGTGTTCACAAAATATTGACTGAACTGTCCCGGAGCACAGGAATAAAATGCTAATTCTTGAAATGGGTGTCATCCCCTTTTAAAGTAGGCCATTTTCCCCTAAGAGGTATGAACAAAGTAACCTTACAATGGAGTGAAACTTCAAAGTTCATATAATTATGCTCACTTATCTAGGCTTTTTTCCTTTTCTTTTTTTTTAAGCAGAAGGAGGGATATTATGTTAAATTTGAAAAGGGATTATAATTCCTAAGATGTGTTAAACGGGCTCTTGTGTTTTTTTCTTGCAGCCTTGTTATTCCCTCCTCTCTCCTTGTGTAATTATGTTGAATATATGATAATAACGGACCGGGGGGGAGGAAAGATTGCACTTCAACAGTACCGGCGTACTGTCACCAAGGAGCACTGTGCCAAAAATATCAAATCCATGAGGAGTTACAGAAAGCAGAGAGAGAAAGGTAAGTCTCCTCTAAACGCAGAAACACTACAGTTTAGTTTCCTTTCGCTGCGCTCGGATCTGTTTTGGTAGCTTACACACAGTCGTAACAAAGTTAACAAGTACAGTGAATGCACACGGAATGCGCCAACCGCAACACGCACGGAAGTTGACCGATATATATATATATAATATATATATCGCCTCGCTTCACAAACCGAGCTATGTGATGTAATTACAGACGGGTGGACGGTAGCTCAGTACTTTTACATCAGTATTTCCATTTTTGAACTTGCTACTTTTTACTCAACTGCATTTCAAAGTAAATGTCGTTTTGTTTGTGTTTTGCATTCAAAACATGATCAATTCATGACAATTATGCACTTTCAAAGTTCAAGCCTGAAAATATGCATATACCCAAAATGTGCCTGCTCAAACTAATTCCCCATTGTATCTTTAATGTCAGTTACCAGTACAGTATATGGCAAAGAATAGAAAAAGCACCTCAGACAGGCCTTTTGCAGCGTACAAAACAGAGCAGGCAGAATCACAGGTGCAACAAATTAATCTAATTGCCAGAGGAAGGATGACAACCTGCCATCTGATTGGCTAAGCCAGCAGCTTGTAGAAACCATTAGAAACAAGCTAACCGTTTTTTTCCTCCTGTCCTTTATGATGAATCCCCCCCCCAAAAAAAGAAACCCCAAAGAAACGAACATGTTGTCTGATGTAACTGTTGTTCCAAGTGTGTGTGTGTGTGTGTGTGTGTGTGTGTGTGTGTGTGTGTGATGTGTTTCCTCTCTTGGCTGACCTCCCTGTCCATCCTGTATGTTCCTGCCTGTTTGCCTCTCTGACTGACATTATAGTGTTGCTCACTGTGGCACAGCAGACCCACATTAGCTTTTTACCATTTGTAGTGCCATGGTAAGTTATTCATACAATGGCCAGTACCATGGTAAAACTGAATTTACTACGATGATACATTTCCATATGGGTTAACTAATGATTTTTTATTTTTTTATTTTACAGTGTAGTTTTACCCCCTGCCTATCCACCTGGTCTGCCTTTGGCCTCATTTATAAAAAAAAAAAGAAAAAAAAAAGAGCAGTCTTCTGTACAGTAATTGCCTCGCTGTAACTACTGTGGAAACGATGTTAAAAGCCGAGCTAAAAGCGAGTGACACGGCAGCTCCTGCTGTGCTATAGTGTCCTGATTGTCCTGCTGGGGTTGGAATAGAACCGGCTACAGCCTTCATCCAATTATGGATGATCCAAATACTGTTTGATTTTTTTCAGCAGGCATTGTGAAGATGCAAATTAGACAATTATTGTAGATGTGTGTGTGACAAGATGCAAGGGGGGCAGCTTTTGTGTCTGCTTTGGTTTGGTCATTAAAGGTACAGTTAAAATACAAAACACAATGTCCAAAGTAAAAAAAAGTATATCTTACTTTTTTTATGTTCTTTCTTTGGTGATTTGAGCACCACAAACCCAAAGCCATTCAGCTCCATTGTATTGGAGTGATGGCAGACATCTCTGTGGCAGATATAAACACAGCAAATCACACTGCAACTCTCTGGATATATATATATATTATTTGGGTGAACTGCCCCTTTTAAATTAAAGCAATTAACCCCAAGAGGAAGGGGTATCTGGGTGGATTTATGCCTGGTTGTATAGTCGGATTTATACTTAAAACCGGGCGTAAATCCACCCATTTACCCCTTCCTCGAGGGGTTAATTGCTTTTCTACAACACTTAGACTACTAGATATTATAAAAAATTGGAAGGCACTTTGATACAGAAAAATGCGGTCCCAGGCGGGATAGATCGTGTGATTTACCCCGCAAAATGGAGGTCATGTGATGCTTACTAGCAAATCAGAATCAGGGATCCAGACCCTGCTTATTTTAACATTGTAGAAATACTCATTGACACATGAATCGCCACTTTAGCCACATAGCCTCGTTCACTCCTATTCATTTTTTACATTATCCCGCTTACTGGTGCTAGAGTGGCGCTAATAATCCGAGCATTCCATTGAGGGGATAGGGAGTCGAGTATCTTAAGGTAAAAGATCATTGCTGTCAGGCAAAACCGCTGCCCCTCCAGTTATGGTAACTGTTATACTTTTGAACTGAAAATTTACATGTTTCTCTATGTTGTGACCCTAAGTACCATGAAATCCATACAAAAACATTAAAAATACACAGCTGTCAATCTGAAGATGAAGTTGTTTTTCTTCTTAAGTTCAGAAAAGTTGACCCATTCGTAGATTTCATCGGACTGCATCAATATCCTCCTAAAATCAACTATATATATATATATATATATAAATATACTCAATATACTCACTAGAATATTGAAGGAGAAAAGGAGAGCATGCCACTTGAGATTCAAAGTAGAGATGGACATTTTCAAAGAACAATGAACACATCATGATAAAATACTACTCTTACTCTTACTATAAATACTGTTATTACTATAACTCTAAATACTCGTATTACTATTACTATAAATACTAGTATTACTATTATTACAAATATTACTATCACTATTACTTTAAATACTATTATATTAGGCTACTTCTGATGAACTCATCCAGCTGTTTAGTAAGATAGATTTAGTAAGAAGAAGATTTTGTAAGATTTATATAGTACCTTTACTTTTACAGGATAGTAAATCGTTGATACGATTTTATAATAGTTCCTTTGCAGGGACTTTAGATTGTTTATAAAATATGTTTTTTTATCAGACAGTTATGGCAGCAACCTCTCTTTCCGTCATTCCCATCACCATAGCAACATGTACAGTATTATGCGTATTTATGGCAGGGCATTGCCCAGAGTACTTTGTACCCAACATTCTTTCTCTGTCCTTATTTTGCTCTTTGCGCATCTGTCTATCTCTGTCTATTAGACCTATATAATTATCTCTTGACCTCTACCTTTCTTTCTCTTTCTCTTCATTCTAGCAGGAGATTAGGGTAGAATTGCCTTTTGTACAAAGCTTGAAAAATAAACAACGGTAATGGTTAGCCTTGTAATAGTTACCCGTGTGTTGTTAAAATAGTCATATCATGACTTTCTATATATTTTAACCTTTCTTTATTTATAAAATTCTACATCATATATTTAATATTTTTTAAAGGGAAAATCCACAATAAAATATAATTCATGAACAAGTCTCTCCTTAAACCTGCAGTAGGTAATTTATTCTAATTCTGAATTCTGACACAAAACAATCACAGATGAGTAGGGTAATATGAGAGCGTTTCAGTAATCACCATAGTCCCAATAGAGGCCTTTCACTAGAGGCCTTTCACGGAATGTTAAGAATGACCATAACATGCTATGTGCTATGAGTTGATATATGAGAAATATTGCCTCCACTGTCGGTGTGTGAATGTGTGAGTGAATGGGTGAGTGTTAGGCATAAGTTGTAAAGCGCTTTGGATAAAAGCGCTATATAAATGCAGTCCATTTACAGAAAGTAGGCATTTTCTTTTGAAAGTACAAGTAGTTACCACTGGTTACAGGCAACCATGTTGGAAAAGAGACAGCTGCGCAGACATTCCATGCAAGGCCTCTATTCACCTTATATGCTCCACCCACTTCTGCTGTTGTCTGTTTATTTCCTGCAGCTGAATTTCATGATAATGATGCTAGCTGTGTAGATATTCCCACACCAAATAAATAATGCATCTATAAGCACAAAACTGTTTAGCTTGCTCATTATCCTTATTACAATGATATCTGTAAAGAAATAGAACAAGGGGCTTGGCCTTTTTTATTCAAAACTGACAGACTTCGAAGGCTAATATATCACTTTATAGATACAGTGTCCCAAGCTCATAGGAGGTTGAAAGACAAAATTGACAAGATATCAGCATCCTTGTTGCCTAAAAACATATGGTGAATACTGAGTAATGCCCTCTGAAAGTTAAATTGTGGCTCAGGCTTTGGCCAATCAGGATAAGCTGTCAGGGAAAGGCCCGCACCTCATTGGATGCCACAGTTGTCAATGAAGCTAAAGCAGAGAGACATGGTGGACGAAAAAAGTATGAAACAGCTTATTTCGCGATTTAAAAAAAATGGAATATATTCGAAGGCATGTACAAGTACAACGCTGAAGAAAGTTTCAGTGTTAAAGGACGTATTTGTGTGCCCACTTGCAAGTTAGCCACATTGTACCCATAGCAGCAGCTTTAAGCTGAATACCAGAGGGACAAGACTTCCTTGTCCAATCTGGGCTCTTTGTTGGTTGTCTATTTTTGTTTAGGAGGAAGAAAGATGTTGCATTGAGTGCGTTAGTGTCAAGTGGTAAACTCATACATTTACAACTTTACCATAAGGAAGTTGCATGGAATCTAAATACAAGTTGTACAGTTCGGGCTAGTTCCATGATATCCGACTTTATGAGTTGGGACGTGACTTACCTTCCCCCTCTCTGCTCATACATGAACCATCATGAAACTGACCTACTTTAATTAAAACATGATCAAAACAAATGCATGAAGAAAAAAATGGTTTAGTTATATAGTTGGATTTGCTGGCTTGAATCTCAATGGTCCTGATTTGCAAGCACCTGAAAGCAGTCACCCTGTATACCAGTTGGTGATGTAATGAGTGTACCAGTTAATGAGGAACACCCAGTTACATCACCGATTGGAGGGTTCTCTGATTTCTAGCATGAGAAGACAGTGGTGCGTTTTTGCAAATACTGACCCTGAAAAGCTGTCTTGGGGCACAGGAAGAATATATGTTCATTCTTAAAATGGGTGGTATTCCCCTTGAAGTCTGGTCATGGTGGCAGAAATAAAATCAGTCTCATGGGAGATTAATACCTGACATTTTACCAGCCATTGATAAATAAACATCAACATAGGTAGTGATATTCCACTAGAACTAACTAAATAGTAGTGACAGTTACACTACTCGTCAGTAAACTTGCCAGCTGACATTCATCATGGAATTGAAGAATTTTGGTAGTAGCTTAACCCACTCCTGGGCTGACCTGGGACTAGTGTTCCACAGCGTTTGATATTGATATTACCGTCTTGAAATGCAAATATGAACTTTAGATTGTTGTTTTTTTATAGCATTACTTTATGACATAGAGGTAGATTGGAAAAAATGTTGCACGCTGAACAGATTTGGCACTACACTAGACCTGATTCTCTAACAACTTTATCCAATAATGGCCACTACCTTGTTTATATCCAATCAGGGCTCTTTGTTGGTGCTGTCGACTCTGTCCAGCCCATCCTCCTTGCGGACCCCAAAGGAGAAGCAGTTCTACATGTTGATGCTGGTCTTCTGTCTGGTCTTTCCAAACTTTCTGGTCTTCATGAAGTCTCTCTGGAGGTGTGCCTTCAAGAGCTTCGTCCAACCCAACATGAGGACCATGGGCTCTGTAAGTACAAATACCCATAATATACACAATGTTATCATTACTCATGTACAATACACATGTATGGCTCCACATTCAACTTTAAGGGCAGTGATACATAGGGCAACTTATTAGACAATTCTAATGGGAAACATTGCCCAAGGGGTTGCCTCAGCAAGTGTTGCTTTTGCCAGGAAACATATGAATGTATTTTTGACCATATGACTTTGTTGCTTATTGCTCAGAGATTTACCTATCTACATTTACTCAAAATTGAATTGAACTGAATATTTACATGGCTTTTTTTGTGCCGAATTCTTCAAAAGAACATAGCAGCCTATTTTAATATCAGCCTAATTCTAGCTTACATTTTGGACTGATTGAACTGAACCCATCCCGATATGAGGATCGATATGATGCTAATCCTCATGCTCTGTCTCTCTCTGTGTGTCTTAACAGATCTGTGCTATAGAGTGTCTGGTGTCTCTCGGTACATCTATCCTGGTGTTAGTCATCATGCCCAAGTTTGACGTGCTGACCAACCTGTTCATCAGCGGAGGAGTGTGTATCGTCTCCTCCATCCTGCAGATCGTTTTCAGACTGCAGAGAGAAACATGGAGGATAATATTTCCTGTCTGCTCACTAATACTGATCATTACTGGTAAGGAACTATCTATCTATCTATCTATCTATCTGTCTGTCTGTCTGTCTGTCTGTCTGTCTGTCTGTCTAACAAACTTCCTACTATATTTACTGACTAACCAGTTAACTTGACCACTGCAACCAACTGACTACCTACATAAGTCATTAGTTGACTAACTAATTAACTGACTGACTGACTGGCTAATGAACTAACTAACTAACTAACCAACAGGTTATTGCCTGCTCGGTGTAGACTACTATGTCCGTGTGTCGTCTTTTGTGGACTATCAAGAGAAGGACTGTTACATCTACATCGCACTTGGAATTTTCTCCTCGCTCCTTGTCTCCCTCTGCTGGTGGGAAAACCCACTGCAGGCTACCAACAATCTGCAGGTATTATTATTATTTTATTATTATAATTAATTATTATTTATTTCACATTTTACATTGAGAAAATAAGAGTAGCACAACCAGACAGTAGCACACAAAACATAACAAAGGCCACTTGGTGAAGACCTTAATCCTTACTTCTATCAGTACCATGAGTTCATATGTTTTCAGTAGGGGGGGCCCAGTGGGAATGAAACCCCTAAACCTGGCCGTGTTAGTGCCATGCTATATCCATTGAGCTACACAGGGAATAGAACCCCTAATCCTGGCAGTGTTTGTGCCATGATATACCCATTGAGCTACACAGGTAATAGAACCCCTAATCCTGGCCGTGTTTGTGCCATGCTATACCCATTGAGCTACAGTTACACAGGGAATAAAACCTCTAACCCTGACAGTTTTAGTGCCTTGCTCTACCCTTTTAGCTACACAGGGAATGGAATCCCCCGGCAACCTTAGTGCCTTGCTCTGCTCATTGAGCTACAAGATCAACCGGACCACTAATAACTCCTAGCTCATTGCAGTTGAAGTATCTGCACTTTGCCATGTGAACTGGATTGTCTTGAGGTGGTGGATCAGATAAGAATGTGTTATTCAGATTAATGGGTTTGAGTTCAGTCAGAGGACAAGTGCCAGTCATGAAAAGCCTGCTAATCACCCATCCATCTCCTCATACCATCACACAGCGCCCCCTAGCCTGTCCTAGCAGACACGACACCCCATCCCATACAACAGTATAATGTTAAACCCCATCTCTCTCTCTCTCTCTCTCTCTCTCTCTCTCTCTCTCTCTCTCTCTCTCTCTCTCTCTCTCTCGCTCTCTCTCTCGCTCTCTCTCCTTTCTCTCTCGCTCTGGGAGGCAGCATCAGACATAAACACAGACATTCAGACACACCTGGGACACAGCACTCGCGCGCACACACACACACACACACACACACACATACGACCC
>OMKL01119282.1:6372-19037 GCA_900302295.1 Parasudis fraserbrunneri
ATTTGTAAAAGGTCAGTTGATATATTTGATGATACCATGTTTATGAGTTAGAGACCTTTATGGGACGTTATCCTAAAGTTGCAACTATTCCTCATGTACAAACATGTACAGTAGTAACAATGTGTGGGATGTTGGGCAGAACATCACATTTTGTAACCTTGACCCTGTTCCACCCATTTCCTCTTCTGGATGCTGTATTTTACCAAAGAAAAAACATTGTTTTTAATGTATAGAAACATAAAATGCTGGACTCTTTATACCAAAATAGAAAACCTTCACATGGCACTTCCTTCACATGAAAACCAATATGCGATTGTAAACATGGGTCCCATGGTCCTTGTCCAAAAGAAGGCACTGAACATTTTCTTTTAAAGGACCAGTGTGTATTATTGAGCAGCATCTAGTGGTGAGGTTGCAGATGGCAACCACCTGCTCTCATTCTCGTTGGAATACTACGGCGTTGAGTCAGGTGACCATGAGTATATAATTCCAGTAGTGTATTCTGTCTGTTGTTTTGACCATTGGTTTCCTAACGTGTTTGTTTCTAGTTGCACAGCGGTATCCACTGTATGTAGAAATGTATAAATGAATTTTCGGTTCCACATGCCCAGCCCTCTCTCACTCTCAAACCTCCCTCCTCCTGCGAGGCATTCAGAGGAACCAGCTGAGCCCCCTTCCTACTCGCCTCCCCATTACCTTTCTCCCCACTCACCAATTTCACCTTAGAAGCTTTGTTCCTCCTCACCTTCTTTGGTTTTCTCCACTGCTCCGAATTCGAAACACCTTCCCATGTTTTCAACCCATCACGCCACCCCTGCTCCTGCGACCTCACATTTCAGCAAAACGGATCAACGCGGTCACTCTCACTCCATCTACTTAGTTGACGTTGCATCCCACCTTCACCACTTCCACATCCTACATCCAATATCATTCACACTCCCCTCCTCTGTCCCCCCTCTTCACCTCCGACACCTAGCAGCCCGCTACACGCCACTGGTTCCAGTCCCATCTCAAAACTGTCATTACCCTCTTAGGTCTTCCAGCCCACCTCTTAGGTCTTCCCTCCTTCACTAAATGTTGTCCCGTTAAACGGGTAGCTTGGAGGTAGGATGCGCTATTTTGTGGGTCACTGTCCCAGCCATTCCTATTTACTTCCCCTTTCTTCGGGCAAGTACTTGGCTCCCCCACTGAGGCCACTCCACAGGGCTGGAGGCTATCACGGGCCAAAGTTATTTTTTTTTCCCTTTCCGGAGGACACTCCACCGGGAGGCTCAATTGCACTAACGGAACCCCTTCCCCCTTCCGAAGGCCACTCCCCCAGACAGGAGGCTAGAGCCTAAGGAGGGTCCCCTTTCCCCCTTCCTTACCCATCCTCTCCCCCACCAAGCGCACCTGCCCAGGAGCGCATGCCTCCAAGTGCATCCTCCCCAAGCTGCCTACTTTGGCTGTTCCAACGCTGCTCCATCCACCGGTTTCTATTAAACATGTTAACTTATGCCCTGTGTCTGTGTCATCATTGATGTGAGCAGAACTAGTGAACAGTATGTGAATGATCTATTAACTATTTATAAGGGATAGTTTTATATCATTAACCAAACAAACATTTACAAGTGTTAAAACTTCTTGTTTTGCTGTGTGCATGTGTGTGTGTGTGTGTGTGTGTGTGTGTGTATGTGTGTGTGTGTGTGTGTGTCTGTGACTGTGCACCCATGTACTGTACTGTTATGTCTTTGTCTATATGTTTCTGTCTGTTTGATATAAAGAATGATGCCTAAAGCACCAAAACTTTGAAGAGAGATGAGCTCACCCCCAGACTGGCAATGCATTGTGGGATGTGTACCATTGCAAGGACTGCAAAGGGCAATTAGACAAGCAAACAGAAAAGGACACCCTCTCCTCTTGTTACACACTCGATCACTCACTCTCTCTCTCCTCTATTTACCCTCTGTCTCAACCAATATCTCTCTCTAATGCCGTCTCCTCTGGCTGCCCTTCGGACGCTGAGTGGACAGCGTCTTAATGGAGAGGAGATTCATGATCACAGGTCAGGACTCGCATACAGGCACCTGCGTGTGCGTGCACGACACGTACACACACATGCACATACAACTAATCATATGCACACACATACTGTACCTGTATCAGAGATGGCAGGAGTAAAAACCTATCTAAGTGCTTGTTACTTTGATGATTTTTACTTTTACTTAAGTAGAAGTAAAATTACAGGTGTGAAAATGTACTTAATTAAAAGTAAGAAGTGACTTATTGAAACTGTTGTCAAAGTTAAAGCTGCATTGACTGGACCATGTAGACTCAGCTGCATACAAATTACGTTCAATAAAACCAATTGGTCACAGCTTATCATGAATTACATGTTTATTTTACTCAATCAGGGAAAGAGACTTGGTCAACACGAACAGGCCCTGACGGAGCTAAACGAGAATCTGCAGGCCCTATTTGTGAGTTCACGGGAACAGCATACTACCCTAGCCAACATCCAAGGCCAACTCACACAAAACCCCACGACACCACCTTTGCTCCCTAGTTTGGCCCCTCGCTCTCCATCCCCTTTGTCCCCCCCTCGTTACCGTGAGCCCCCTATCCCTGCGCCTGTGCGCTATAGTGGCGACTTTGGTTCATGTTGAGCATTTTTAATTC
The DNA here is from genome assembly GCA_900302295.1 of Parasudis fraserbrunneri. Classification (NCBI taxonomy): domain Eukaryota; kingdom Metazoa; phylum Chordata; class Actinopteri; order Aulopiformes; family Chlorophthalmidae; genus Parasudis; species Parasudis fraserbrunneri. Next base: position 9,031 of record OMKL01119282.1, read on the forward strand.
AGTGCTCCCTAGTGTTCTCCCAGCAGCCCCACACCTATAGCAATGACAATGCCCGGATTGCTTACCTGATTGCCTCTCTGCAGGGAGCCGCTCTCGAATGGGCTTCTGCGGTCTGGGAGAAACAGACTGCCGCCTGCTCCTCCTACGCTGACTTCACACTACAGATGCGTAGAGTCTTCGACCGTCCTGTTCGGGGCAGGGGCGCTGCGAAGCGGCTCCATTCTCTTCGCCAGGGCTCCCGCAGCGTAGCCAAAATGTCTGTGGAGTTCCGTACGCTCGCAGCTGAGAGTGGGTGGAATGAGGAGGCCCTACAAAGCAGTTTTCATCACTCACTAAATGACACCATCCAGGATGAGCTAATTTCCCGAGATGGGCCTTCGGATATGGAACAGCTCATCACACTGGCCATCCGGATTGACAATCGACTTTGTGAGCGCCGAAGGGCTCATCTGCGAACCCCCGGCCTCCATTTTCGTTTTCCTCCGAGCCCCGCCGAGACACCACGAGGAGTTCCGAGATCGAACCCATGCAGTTAGGCCGAGCTTGATTGACTCTGGAAGAGAGAGCTTGCCGTTTCAGTTCTAACGCTTGTTTATATTGTGGCCAGGCTGGCCACTTCATCTCCACTTGTCCCATACGTCTGGTAAAAGAGCCGGCTTGTTCATAGTAGGGGAGGTACGTACGAGCCGAGCAGCTTTCCCATCCTCTCCTCGTCCCCAACTCGATGCCGCCCTCCTGTGGCATGCCCAATCACTGCCTTTGACTGCCCTCATTGATTCGGGAGCGGATGAAAGCTTCATTGACCGGAGCGTGGCAATGGAGATGGGAATTGAAATTGTGCCTCTCGCGTCCCCCCTGGAAGCTAAGGCCCTAAATGGCATGCCTTTAGCCCGGATTGAATACCGCACTAAGCCTGTGACACTGTTAATATCCGGGAACCATCAGGAGGAGATTTGCCTCTACGTCATCACCTGTCCACACACTCCATTGGTGCTCGGCTATCCCTCAGGTAAGATTATTTCCTGGAGTTCACATTGTCACTCTAATTGTTTGCACTCTGCCCCCGCACCTGCTGCTGCTGTGTCCCTATCCCCACCGGACCCCCCAGACCTTCACTCTATCCCTGAGGACTATCATGACCTCGCCTCGGTTTTTAGTAAACGTAATGCCTTGTGTCTGCCCCCCCACCACCCCTATGACTGTGCTCCGCTTCCCTGCAGCCGGCTTTATAATCTCTCTCGGCCAGAGCGTGAGACGATGGAGAGATACATCAAAGACTCCCTTTCCGCTGGTATTATCCGCCCCTCTTCTTCCCCTGTGGGAGCTGGGTTCTTCTTTGTGGGAAAGAAGGATGGGACCTTGAGACCCTGTATTGACTATCGTGGGCTGAACAACATCACAGTCAAGAATAAGTACCCCTTACCTCTCATGAGCTCTTTCTTTGCTCCCCTCCATGGGGCCACAGTTTTTTCTAAATTGGACCGGCGGAATGCTTATCACCTCGTCAGCATCCGGGAGGGGGATGAGTGGAAAACAACCTTTAACACACCCCTCGGCCACTTTGAGTATCTGGTCATGCCTTTTGGCCTTACTAACGCCCCGGCTGTTTTCCAGAACCTGGTGAATGATGTTTTAAGGGACATGATTGGACGTTTCGTTTTTGTATACCTGGACAATATTTAGATTTTTTCTGAGGACCTTGCAACTCATCAATTACATGTCCGCCAAGTTCTCCAGCAGTTGTTGGAGAATAAACTTTTTGTCAAGGCTGAGAATTCCATGCGCCTTCAGTTTCCTTCCTTGGATATGTCATCGCGCAGGGACAGGTGCAAATGGACCCTGCTAAAGTCACTGCTGTTGCTCAATGACCCACACTGACTAACCTGAAGCAGTTACAGCGCTTTCTCCAATTTGCCAACTTCTACAGGAGATTCATCCGGAATTACAGCCGCATCGCAGCTCCCCTCATAGCCCTCACCTCTACCTCGACTGCCTTCCAGTAGTCCCCCAAAGCTGTAACAGCTTTTCACGAGCTCAAACGCCGCTTCATCTCCGCTCCAGTCCTAATCCAACCTGACCCGGATCTGCAATTCATCGTGGAGGTGGATGCCTCAGATACTGGTGTGGGAGCTGTCCTCTCACAACGTTCCTCTGCGGATAGCAAGATCCATCCCTGTGCGTTTTTCTCTCGCAAACTCTCCCCTGCTGAGCGGAATTATGACATCGGCAACAGGGAGCTGCTGGCCGTTAAGTTAGCACTCGAGGAGTGGCGTCATTGGTTGGAGGGAGTTGCCCAACCCTTCATCGTTTGGACAGACCATAAGAAGCTGACTTACATCCAGTCGGCCAAATGACTAAATTCACGCCAAGCAAGGTGGCCTCTGTTTTTTGGTAGGTTCGATTTTACACTCACTTACCGTCCGGGCTCCCGTAACATCAAGCCCGATGCTCTGTCCCGTCAGTTCACCGTGGAAGAGGCCGGTTCCGATCCGGATCCCATCCTACCCCCTACCTGCGTCATCGCCGCCATTACCTGGGATGTTGAGGCCACTGTTAGAGCTGCGCAACAGTTACAAGCGGACCCGGGTAATGGACCTCCCAATCGTCTGTTTGTACCCGACTCAGCCCGCTCTGACATTCTCCAGTGGGGCCATTCCTCCAGGCTCACGTGTCACCCTGGAATTCACCGCACCCTGGCATTCATATGCCGACGGTTCTGGTGGCCTACTATGGAGGTAGATACCCGTTCTTTTGTCTCCGCCTGCATCGTTTGTGCCCAGAATAAGACTTCTCGTCTAGCCCCTCCTGGTGTCCTGCATCCCCTGCCCATCCCACATCGCCCCTGGTCTCACATCTCCGTGGACTTCATTACCGGTCTCCCTCCTTCAAACGGTAACACCACCATTTTAACGGTAGTCGACTGTTTCTCCAAGACGGCCCATTTCATTCCCCTACCTAAGCTGCCCTCCGCCAAAGAAACGTCCGAACTCATGATCCAACACGTATTCCGTTTACATGGTATTCCACAGGATGTTGTCTCTGACTGGGGTCCTCAGTTCACGTCCCAGTTTTGGAAGGCTTTCTGTGCCCTTATTGGATCCTCCGCAAGCTTGTCATCTGGTTTTCACCCTCAGTCCAATGGCCAGACGGAACGCGCCAACCAAGCTCTGGAGATCTCCCTGCGCTGTCTCGCGGCCTCCAACCCAACATCCTGGAGCCGGCAGTTGGTCTGGGTGGAGTATGCGCACAACACCCTTCCCAGTTCGGCCACTGGACTCTCACCCTTCGAGTGGTACCATGGATACCAACCCCCACTCTTCCCTGACCAAGAAGTGGAAGTTAGTGTCCCATTAGCTCGGGATTTTATCCACCGCTGTCTCCGAACCTGGAAGAGGGCCCGTTCCACTCTCCTCCACATGGCTTCCAGGTACCGGCATCAAGCTGACCGTCACCGCATTCCTGCCCCTCGCTACCGCCCTGGTCAGCAGGTATGGCTCTCCACTCGGGACCTGCCACTCAAAGTGGAATCCCGCAAGTTGTCCCCTAGGGTTATTGGTCCTTTCTGTATCAACTGGGTGATAAATCGCTCTGCAGTCCGTTTGTGGCTTCCCCGCTCCCTCCGTATCCATCCCACCTTCCACGTCTCCTGCATCAAACCGGTCACCACTTGTCCGCTTTCCCCCCCCTACACATGTGCCTCCGCCGCCCAGGATGATAGACGACCGTCTACACGGTCCGACAGCTTTTGGACATGCGCCGCCGCGGCTGTGGTTTTCAATACCTGGTGGGCTGGGAGGGGTATGGTCCTGAGGAGCGCAGCTGGATTCCTCGCCGGCAAATCTTGGACTCCTCGCTCATTCAAGACTTCCATCACCGACATCCGAACCTCCCTGGACGTGCGCCAGGTGGTGCTCCCCAACTTACCAAATAGCTGAGTGCAGTCGATGTTCGCCACATCTAATCGAATATTGGAAAAATGTGTTGTAAACAGGAAGTTAAGTGCAACTCGTCAATTTGTCAACTAACTGACATACTCACATAAGTCACATGATAGAGACATGCCATTTGCCACAATGACACATATTGGTGTGCCAATGCCTCACAACAAATATCACACCAATCTGCCAGATGGTGGCGCTATAATCAAAGATCAAACTGTTAACCTTCAACAAGACACAACTTGTCCCATTGGCACACTTTTGTCTACAACTTTGCCATGAGATACGTAACTGCATAAAGAGAACGGCTACAGTGCTCTGGTTGAAACACATATCACAGCATTAAGTAACAGTGACAATGGGGGGGGGGTTCCTGTAGACAGATTGTATCATGAATTCCATGCTTGTTTTTAAGAAACCCACGCTTGGCTTGATGAACTCTATTATCACTTGACATTTCCTCACTTGGAGATCTCCATGCCCACTGTTCTGACCATAAAGATTACATTCTTTCTGCTCATAAAGCATGACAATCTGCAAAGGGACATCCAATCAATGGATAACAGAGAAAGCAAGACAGGACACAAAGGCAACCCAGTCGTAGCCCATGTATACTAAATAAGGCATGATGAATTTTGCTGTCATAAAACCGAGAACAAAGTCAAGTCTTTGTGTCACAACATCGTCATGAGTTCAGAATGACCACAGTTTAAATTTACACGTGCTTGATTGGGGTTTCCGCTCTTGCATCTTGAAAATCACATGTTTTGCTTGTAGCATGTCGCATACAATTTAAAGCTACCATCTGGAAATGTTATTTGATGACCTAAGCTTTGTGTATATTCATGGGAGTTTCTTGAAGAGTAGTCTATGAATTGTAGATGGAAAATAAGTGTCACATACATCCTTTTGTTTTGAGCTATTGTGGTCTTTTCTGAACAGTGGATTATATTTATTTTCGTTTATGGACAATTACTGTGATGGGGCGAGCCAGCCCAAACTCTTTATATGGCTGGCAGGAACTCCAAATATGGTTGGATAATTTGGGCAGGGGGGTGACTGCCATGATTGGGTGGAATACTCTTTTTATACTGTCAGTGCCAGGAGGTCGGGAGAAGAGAGAGTGAGGACCCCCCAGCATTCCCAGGGGTGATTTATGTCCCTGTCAGGTGCCACGCAGTTGAACTGATGAGCAGAGGAGAGGAAGTGTGCCTACAATTCTACATACATATGCCACAGCTATGCAAAGGGAAGTAACTATTCCTTTGTGTGAATGAGCTGACAATGGGGAGTTTCCACTTAGTTGTCTATCCTTCCTCCTCAGTTTCACAGAGTTCGTAGACTGTGGGAGTGAGCAGTGACTGGGCTGGGCTAGGAGAGCTTCTACAGCTTTGCAGAGACAATGGGAATCATATGGAGTATATGGACTACATGAATGGGTCAGATGGGACTTCTCTCTCTCTCTCTTTCTCCCTCCCTGGATAAAGGCACTGTGGACTGTGTGTTAGTGGACTGAACTGTGTATAACATTATAGAATATAGAGACGTTTATTTTCTTTTTTGTGTGGGGCACGAGATGATGTGGGCAAGATACAGGCACAGGTTAAAGAGAAGCAGCTGTCTCACCCTCTTTTCTCACATGTGTTGAAGTGTAATATCAAGTCTGTTACATGAATGTTGCGGTGAATTATTGGTTTGAGGACTGCATAGAACCGAATGAGTTATTTTTGCTTGAGTGCTATAATTCATGGGTGATGAGTTGTATCACTAATAGTGTGGTTTTAATGGAGTGATACTGTTGAGTAGCTTTATGCCTGGGTTTGAATGATGTCCTAAAAACATCTTGTCTGATGACCTGTGACTGTCCTGCAATTTCAAGCGCAAAACCACAATAGCTGCGACCTAATGCATGCATTCACACACACCTTCACACACACACACACACACACACATACACTTTTGTGGACCAACTAGCCAAAAGAGCGGCTATTTGCCTTATTCACTGCACCACCATCTTTGTTTTCCTAGATTGCTATGACTGCGTTTCCATGAGCAGATGACTAATTCACTTCCATGTATTTCAAAACAAAACTACGGCAGTGAAAAATAAGTCCGGTAATCATGAGCTTGTAATTCCAATAGTATTCTGCCTATTGTTTTGACTATTTTGGTTCTTGAAATGGTATTTAGTGGCAATGTGATTACGTTTTAACACTGAAGTGAACAAGCACTTCTGCATCCATACCCCACATTATATCAAACTTGACCAATATGGCGGCAAAGTGAATAAGGCGAATAGAGCTGCTGGTCGCAGCTAAAAATCGAATTTGTGAATCTTACCTGCACCTGGTGTTGTGCTTGCGAGAGGTCTACTTGGAGATAATTAGTAGTAGTAGAAATCTTACCTTGGCCATGACATACCGGTAAGCTTTTTAGAATTTGTTTTAGCCCATCAAAATAGGCTACATGTCTTATTCCAATCTTTAAAAATATTACAAATGTAAACAAACCCCTTACAAGAAAGTATGGTATTTCCATCCGTTTTTGGGAACCCGTGATGGTTGTGTGAAAAAAATGTATGGAAATACCATGACATTAACGTCATTATCATGGTTTAACTTAGATGATACCCTGGTGTTATTTAAGTACAGCATTGGTACCATTGTGATACGTGACTTTTACCATGGCAGCACCATGGTAAATTATTTATACAATGACCGGTACCATGGTAAACCTAAAATTACCATTGAACTACCATAATACTTTTTTGTAAGGGACCTTTCACAGACATCAAAAGTCAAAAGGAATAGTTTTCATATTAGAGTTTTACAAAAACAAATTGTGCTTGAGACATCGTGTACCAGTGGGTGATTGCGTGAGAGCTGTGAGAGAAGGTCGCACATTCAGTAGCTCCCCGCTAAAACCTAGTAGTTTGCTATTTTGCTTTCTATCTTAGCTTTTTTTTTTCACTATTTTCTTGCACATTTGTAACTTTTAGACTAGTATTATGTGTATTATGTACAGTTACGACAGAGACACTCTGCTGAGCATTAGAACCTTAATCAGCACTGACCTGAAACCGGAGTTTTCAAACGAAGAATCCAGGGCCATGGTCACAAACAAAGACGTTCAGTCTTTAGAGAATGAGTTGGATGAACTGAGAGCCAGGATCGCCTTCCAATGAGAAACTAAGGATTGTAACATCATCTGTTTGACGGAGACTTGGACTAGAATGAGCACACCGGACCATGCTACCGCCCCTCCAGGCTACAGTATATCCCGCATGGACAGAACAAAGGACCTCATGGGGAAAGGCAAGGGAGGAAGTGTGTGTTTGTTGGTCAATAATAACTGGTGCAGGCCTGAAAATGTTCACTCGAATGACTCCGGCTGCTCTCCAGACCTAGAATACACATCAGTACTCTGTAGGCCGGTCTGGCTCCCTCGCGAGCTCACAGCGGTGGTCATGTACGCTGTTTACATCCCTCCCTCGGCCAACGTGGACTCTGCTCCACGAATCTATCGCCAACACAGACGCGTCCCTGGTAGGCTGGGGCGCGGTGCACGAGGGCCAGGGGGTGGCAGGTTGCTGGAGTGGCCATTTTGCCTCCCAGCATATCAATGTTCTGGAGTTGAAGGCAGCCCAGCTTGCTCTTCGAGGATTCCTGCCATGCCTCCGAGGTCGCCATGTGCTGCTAAGGATGGACAGCATGGTTACATCAACAGACAGGGGGGCCTTGGCTCCCCTTGCCTGTGCAGACTGGCACACAAGTTGTGGGTATGGGCGTACCCACGGTTCCTATCCCAGGGCGGTGCATGTGCCGGGTCAGGAGAATCGTGCAGCAGACTGCCTGTCCAGGGGGGGCCCAAGTCCAGGAGAGTGGATGCTTCACCCAGAGGTGGTAGCGGAAATCTGGCATCGCTTCGGGACGTCGGTTGCCAACCTGTTTGCCTCCAGGGAGTCGGCCCACTGCTCCCTGTTCTTCTTTCTAGGGCGGGACCATCCCCCTCTTGGCACGGACGCCATGGCACATCAGTGGCCCCAGGGCCTGCTGTATGGGTTTCCCCCCTTCGGTCTCCTTCCTACACTCCTACAAAGAGTTCGAGTGGAGGAGGTGGAGCTGGTCCTGATAGCCCCCGAACTAGCGTCTGGCGCCTAAGTGTGGAGCAGTAGGGGGCGGTGTCTGGCTGTCCCCTGCTAGCTCAGGGGTGTGCACATATTGTAAATATTGTATATAGTTCGTTTGTCACGGGCTTGGCCCATTGGGTTGGTTGTATGGTTCACGGGTGGTGGTTTTAGGGTTCTGGGACTGCTTCGCTTCCTCATGGAGCGTCTTACAGGATCCCCATACATATGGAATATGTATCTGGGTGGAGAGATAGTCTCGATACGATAGAGAACTGTAGGTTACTTTGTAACCGTTGGAGTTTGTCTCTGTGTATTTGAGTTCCCCTTGTCCTGTTCAGTTTGTCAGTTCATTGTGTCAAGTAAGAGAAGCAATGCAGAGGAAAAAAAACAATACACGGTCTCAGACCTCAAACAAATCACCCTTTAGGAAATAAGAATAAAAAAAAAAAAAGACACAACCATTTATGGACTTTTTGTTAGTATGTGAGTTCTCTGTGATTTAATTAGTTTCTTTTAGGCGATCAGGGAGAAACAGTCTTTGCTTCTTTATATTAGTGTCCCACATCCGCTTAAATTAGTCCCGTTTCTTTCCTATCACTCATAGTCAACTGCGCAGTATTTCTCCCCCAGAAGAACTCCATATCGGCCAATATTTATAATCCACACGCAAAAGTAAGGAAGGATCTCATCTGCATTCACAGAAGCTCTCATTGAGTTTTGTCCTAACTAGCCGCCTCCTGTGGTGCACTCCGACGTATGATCTAATTAATTAGAACGGCAATCCGAGCACATATTGTGGATCATCCACACTTGGAGTCCCGGACTTTGTTCCTAGACTGTAGTCTACTTTTACTAGTTAAAGGCCCGATGGAGTTTTCACCTGGCCTCTCTCTCCCCAGGTACACACAATTACCTTCCCCCCTTCCTCCTTCATCTTCTTGCTCTAACCCCATGCACTCTCATCTTAAAGAGATAGATGCGTCTTATTGCCCCCCCCATCTCTATCATCCTGTGAATGGGTATAGTTATGAATGAATGAAAGGAGGGCAAATTTGTTAATTATGTTTACCTTCATTCATTAATTTAATTAGAGACACTTTATTAATTCATTATAAATTCAACCCATCTACCACATGTTTTTTAATATAATTTTTTAAAGACATGTTTTTGCTTAGAGGTTGTAGGGTACAATGAGTAAAGGTTTTATTTAGTTTGTTTTAATCTCAGGCTATGAAGCAACCAATTTGAACATTTTGAAATGGGATGTAGACTTAAAAGGGGGCACTTTACATACAATAAAATGGCAAATTGTTTTAAAAAATGTCATTGCAATATCAATGTTCTTTATTCTTTCTTTCTTCTCTATTTATCAGTCATTATCAATCAACATTTAGTATCTAATTAATCCCACTAACTACCCACAATTAATGTGTCATTTAGAGGCTGCAAATTGAAAGGTTATCAAGTTATTTAGTTAATAGAAAAGAAAAGGAACATGTCTGACCACAAAATATAGCTCTACTTCTCAATCATTTCTCAATAAGCTTCTTTTTTCATCTTTCTCGGGTTAATGATTAACTCACTTTTATTAGAATACTCCACTGACTGATGAAGTCTAAGCATGTAGAACCATAAAACTATTCCAAACATATAAATAAATGCAACATTACACCCACTGGAAAGTAGATCATGTAGGATACACCACTGACTGATGAAGTCTAAGCATGTAAAACCATACAACTATTCCAACCATATAAGTAAATGCAACATTACACCCACTGGAAAGTAGCTCCTGTGGAGTTCTCAGTTGACAGATTATGTCTAAGCATTTAGAACCATAAAACTATTCCAACCATAAAAATAAATGAATGCAACATTACACCCACTGAAAAGTAGCCCCCACCCTCAGGCCCCATACATCTTACCCACAGACTAACCCA
>OMKL01119283.1:0-15083 GCA_900302295.1 Parasudis fraserbrunneri
GGCTTGTGCAACCAAGCCCCTCCAGTTAGTGCAGAATGCAGCGGCCCACTTGATCTCCAACCTACCTAAATCAGCCCATGTGACCCCATTACTCATAGACTTGCACTGGCTCCCTATTGCTGCTCGAATCCACTTCAAGACTCTAGACCTGGCATTCCATGCAGCAAGGGGAACAGCACCCTCATACCTACAGGCAATGGTTACCAACTATACACCCTCACGGACCCTCCGCTCTGCCTCCTCTGGGCAACTGAGAATCACACCACTCTGGGCACCCGGCGGGAGCTCAACCAGATGCAGGCTATTCTCAGTCCTGGCCCCACAGTGGTGGAATGAGCTTCCCACCGCAGTCAGGACAGCTGAAACCTGCTCAATCTTCTGCCGCAGACTAAAAACCCACCTATTCAAACAGTACCTCACGTAACTTCTTGATACTTAACCAAAAAAAAAAAGGGTATATATATTAACCCCTTCTTCCCCTCACATGTTTGTACTTAGCTATGCACATAAGTTATGCACTTGAGTTATGCACTGGATTATGGCACTATGATGCGGGTAATACCACCATTTGTTTACTCTTGAGTTGATTCTATCGCCAGATTCTGGTGTGCACACACTTGTAAGTCGCTTTGGATAAAAGTGTCTGCTAAATGACTAAACTGTAAACTGTAAACTGAGGAGTGAGCTTAACAGACTTTTCCAACTCTGTTACATATACATAATCTAAACACTGCACAGGAATAGTCTATCCTCTCTTTCCAGATTTGCTGCTTCTGCCTGCTATTCTTTGGTCTTGTGGAGACAAAGGCTTACCCTTTGTTTGTGTCACCACACTAAATTACAGATACCACTGGCCAGTTGGCCAGCTAGGTTGCTACTCTGCAACAGACACAGGAACTCACCAGGGATACTCACACTTTCAGAGATACTTCTCCAAGCAAGACGTTTCGTGTTCATGTCTCTGTAGTAATACAAACTAGTGTCATACAGAATAGGGTAGCAAGACACCAAAAGTATTCGCCCAGACAACATAGCTATGCTGCTTTTGCAATTCCACATCCCATGTGTGCGAGACACAGTATCTAGTATCTATCTTGCATCTATCAAGCCACTTGCTCTTTTTCTTCACAATTATGTTTGTTAGAAGGAGAATGAGCTAGCAAAGCAGTTTTGTCCATATACAGTAGATGTATTATTTATTCGGTTTAGGAATATCCAAAATAGCTATATACTGTATCTGCCTTGAAGTTCAGCAGAGCAGGAGGCCTGGATTCTTAAAGCTGTGCACTAGTTCATATAACTAGAGATACATAGATATCCATTTTTATATTTCACTAGTATTTCACTTGAAGAAGAAGAGGCTGTTGCTATGGGTAATAGTGCAGCTGAAAGCAAAGCCTGATGGAGTCCCAACCTGCTGAGTCTGGTTAATGTATAGCACAACCCACGGTATGGGTGGCTGGGCTGACCACCTACAGTAGTCCCCATCTTTAGCAGGGGAGAGAGGAGGGAACCAGGAGACTGCAAACAAGGTAACGATTCTCCACTGTCAAAAATTGGCCAAAGGCTAGAATTTTAACTTTGACGACATAAGAACTGACAGAGTAACTGGAACCCCATCCTGATTCTTACTGTATCTTCATTATTCTGACTGTCCACTGTATACAGTGCTGGTAAGAGACTGGACACTTGCTCCGTAAAACTGTCTGTACTAATTATTTGCTGGGACAAGGACAGGCAGACTTGGCAGACATGTCCATGAGGTAAAAAGTTTATGTACCAGTACCTCACAGACCAGGGAGAAGGGAGCCCATTGGCCATTATTAATCACGTTGGATAACCAGTGCAGCGACCTCTGCTCGGACAGAGCCTTCCCTGGGTTAAGGCTGCCAAAACAGACCCACAGCTGCTGTGTCATGCAAAAGGTGTGGTGGTGTGCTAACTCATAACATATAAGAGCTGTTGATGTTCTCAGTTGCTTTCTGTCTGGATAAAAAGAATTCTGATAGGAATTTGCTCTACAAGCTTGAAGGGTGATGTTGTGAATGTCTTCAGGACAAAGGATAGGTCCGACTGAGGCACCATGTTGGACACAACGGGCCGCCTCCTCCTCCTTGTGCCCTGCAAAAATTGGTTCAGAAAGGAATAGTTGAAAACATATTTCTCTCCATAGCTGACATGGCCGGAAGAGATGGCTCAAGCTTAGACCTTGAGGGTAGAAGGCCACGCCATCAACAGAGGCTGATTTTATGCATATGCCTTTGTGGCTGACTCCACTTGGGTGCACTGGAGCATGTATGTGATTCAGCAGAGGGCCCGAAACCACTTCACCTTTGCCTTTTCATCACTTGCAAATGCCCCATAGGTATTTTCCCCAAAGATAATTTCTCATTTGTATAATCACACCAACAGCCGGGAGGACATCAATCAGAAACAGAAGAGGAATGGAACAAATCCTTCCCACTCAGGATGCTCTGGTGAGCTATGTACCAAGGAGTTCTAAAGGTGGCCCTTAACATGCCATCTCCAGCATATCAACCAGACCACTGGTTTCTACCCTTCCCCGAGCAAAGCATTCATCACTTGAGCTTTAGGCTGTAATAAAATATATTGAGGGCACTGCAAGTGCATACAAGCATCACATGCAGAGCTCTGTTAATGTGGAGGAGACTATGGTGAAATACAGGTGAAATAAAAAAAAAAAATGACAATAAAAAGATAAGAAATGCAGTTCTTGAATATGAGAAAATCTGTTTCCAGTTTTATAATAAAAGCCCTTGCACATTTCTGTGTTTGATTGTAAAATAACAAATATGTTCTCTGCTCTTTAAAAATGACAATTCCATCGTATTTCTTGTAAGTAGTCAGTCAGTCAGTCAGTGTCTGTCTGTCTGTCTGTCTGTCTCTCTCTCTCTCTCCCACAAAGGGAGAAGGTGTCATGGTCACAATCATGTCATTAATGGCAATGATTATATGATCTCAGGGATCTTAATATGTTTGCCTCAAGTATGGTGTGCATATACTGAAATTCGAGGCTGGAGGAGCGTGTTTGTGTGTGTGTGTGTGTGTGTGTGTGTGCACACGTAAAACTGCTTACGTGAAGAAAAAACTGTAGCTGATGAGCCCACTGTGACCCTCATCTTCTCCTCCCAGAAAACATTCTCACTCTGTCACCTGCTGACATGCACAGGAAAGTGGGATGTGTGTGTGTGTGTGTGTGTGTTTCCCTGTCTATCTACACGCACTCAGGCTTATCTTGTTGTGATTTCCTGGACGTTATGGCCTGGTTTTGAGGTAATACCCCTCTGTCAGCATTCTGTGGAAAACCCTCTATAAGCATTTCTGCCCCATTCTTCAGAAGCACCTGGCCCTAACACGTACCGGTGGAGATGCCATGTACACCGAATCCAAGAGGCCCAGCTACAGCGTCTCTGTCCCTGGATCAGAGGAGCGACGGCCCATGGAGTTCAGTGCATTACACTTGGTTTCTCTGTCCACGGTCCTATTAGACATCAGAGGGTGTTCTCAGCTTGTCGGAGAGTAACTCTACATGTCCGTGTTTCCTCTCAGAAGTGTCATTAGTGAGCGGCACAAGGAGCAGAACCATGTCCCATTATAAAAAAAAAAAATGGAAATGTGATCTTTCAGGATTCGTTTTCATTCATTCTCAGTGTGTGTCCGTATGTGACTGCAAATGCACGTCGATGATCATGACTGCGCTTGTTTTCTGTGAGTGTGTGTGTGTGTGTTTGAGAGCGAGCGTGTGCACGTATGTACCCTACATCTGTGTGTGTGTGTGTGTGTGTGTTTGAGAGCGAGCGTGTGCACGTATGTACCGTACATCTGTGTGTGTGTGTGTGTGTGTTTGAGAGCGAGCGTGTGCACGTATGTACCGTACATCTGTGTGTGTGTGTGTGTGTGTGTGCGCGCGTGTGCGTTTATTGCTGTAATAGCACCCTACTGCGCTAGAACACGGCTATTGATCTGGCACTCTGAGGCCCCGTAATGAGTACAGGGTAAACAAGCTGCCAGGGGCATGATGGAAGTGTTGTTATCGTGATAGAGGATAACGAAGGTGTCCGCCTCGGCTCCTCTGAGTGTTTACCGTCTCTCTCTCTCTCTCTCTCTCTCTCTCTCTGTGTCTCTGTCTTTCTTCTCCCCTGTGTTATTTCTGTCTCAACCTTCTTCATGTTAGCTTGTCTCATTTCCCTTCGTTCTGTATTCACATACAGTATGTATTTACTACAGAGCCTGACTGAAGACAGAAGAAGAGTTTAGAATCAAACAGAACATGACATGGTTTTCCTCTCCCGCGTGCGCGCGTGCTCCTGCTCTCTCCATCTCTCTCCCTGCCTACATATGTATGCTAGTCTTTCCTGTCATGAGCTCAGTTGAACATTGAATAGACGGCGCGTGTGACAAATTGAAGGAACAGCTACATCAGTGAGAACATGAAAGGAAATGATGTTCAGAGAGCAGAAAAACACTGATCGGAGAGCTGAACTACACAGGGGAAAAAAAAGTTTTACTTTTCATTCACGCAAATGATCAGGAATCACCCTGCCTCAAAGCTTCATAGAGGTTAATGATGTTGACTTTCATAAATTAGATGGACCGATTTGATAGCTGTGTCCAGGAGCAAGTTTTTCAATAATTTATTTTCCATCACATCATGTTGGCTCACATATAGGTTATGAAAACTTCAAATGTGTCTCTTAGAGAATACATTAATCTGGGCATTTTGTATTTTTTGACTGTGGTGCCATCAAATCACTCTGCTGTATTTTAGAAAATGTGTGTCAAGTGTTCACCTCAGTAAGCAGTGAGGAATTATTCACACTGATTTTGTAGAGGAATGGAAATTGGCCTCGATTAAAGGTTTCATGGAAAAATGACACCCCCTTATTTTTTTGAATATTGTCAACTAAACTAAAATTGTTATCCTATTTCTGATAGTGTATTAACTATATGATGATGATTGATTGATTGATTGCTTTTTATTTAAGTGTCATCCACCTTTCTTGGTGCCCAGTCCATATGGACTTACAAGACACTATACACAATGATACAACATAAATCAGATAAATATGCACTATATATCTATACATACACAAAGTATACACATTACAGGCCTTACTGACTGTGTACAAAACATTAAATCATAATTATTAATTTAGGAAACAGTCCAACCAACTCTAGTAAATTTTGAGTCAGTCTGTAAAAAAGAAAAATTTCCTCTTGTTCCATGCTCTACATATATATTGTAAACCGAAGATACTTGTAATGGTTGCAGTATGAGAACAATTTCCATATAGAAAACAAAAGGAGCTTCTCTGTAGTCCTTGTACAATCTGTGTTTTCTCTTCATTTATCAACAATTGCCACGTAGAGCACCATGTATAAGCTACGTTCAACATATTCTGTAGATCCTCCTCAGTCTCTGCTATAATGATTATATCATCCGCATATAGTAATATACTCAAGTTTAAGTCTCCAACTCTAACCACTAACCCAGTAGATTTAATTTCCAGAGCCATGTGATTGACATAAAGGGCAAACAGGGTTGGTGAGAGACCATCTCCCTGTTTTACACCAGTCAGTGTTGGAAATCAGCCTGTCCTGAACTCATTGATCTGCACATGTACCTTTCTATCATAGTAAAGAGTTCTAATTGCATTATAGAATATCCCTATTTACCTGATCACAGGCCTTTTGAAAAAAAATGTGAAAATCAATGAAACAGGCAAAGGTTGATTTACCATCCCGAATACGAGCTAAGACAACTGAATATATAGGATACATATGGTCAATACATGCTGTGGACTTCCTGAATCCATTTTGCTAATCTACTAATAGACCATACATTTCCTGGCATCTGGAGTTCAAAATACTAGAATAAAGCTTATACACCCCTGTATTAACTATAAATAATGGCTGCACCATCTGGTCAGTAGGTGGTTACATCAGACTGGACAATGAGAGAAGCTTAAAACTCCAGCCCCGGTCATGCATACTGCAGAATTAAATGTGTGCCCATGCTGACAAGTCCATTTCCTCATTGCTCCACAGGTATGAAAATACTTTCAAAAAAATATAGTTTTGGAGTTATAATTGTGTGAATTGTTGTATAAGCCTTCTGTAAGGATTGTGAAAGACAGAAATGTTTCAGGCAGATTTTTGTTCAAGTGTTAGCTGAGAGTAACAAGGTAGAGCCTCGTCCAAGCTAAATTCAAAGGCTTGCCACCATATTTTCCTTCAGCTCTGATTAGGGTTGCCACCCATACCGTAAAATACGGAATCGCTCCGTATTTGTCAATTAAATCTTGTACTCCATTTTGAATCGATACAGGACGCAATTTGTTCTGTATTTTCCATTCCACCCAGGGATGAAGGTCAGAGCCAATCTGAGGTAGAGCATACACGGAAAGGCTGGCCGATGGCTGAGTGGACAGGTACTTGACTTTGTATTTATCAGGCAAATGGAAGTGCCATGTTAAGCTACTGCCCATCGGAGGTGTTTGGTTAGAAGTGTGGGAAAATGTCTATACCCAGTACTCCACCATGGCCACCACTGAAGTTAATACCATAGGCGCAGTTTGCATTGGTTCAGGGTGCTCACTGACCCCTAGTGGCCTTAGCCAAAAATGCATGTCAGGATTTTGTTTGTTTTTACAACGCAGAATTAATAAATTATTGAAGTGTAATGTTCTAACTTATAATAAGTAAAAAGTGAGAGTTGGCCTAATGGTGTGTTTCTTTTCCTAAAACATGGGTAGGTCTAATTTACCATGCTGTGACCATTAGCTAAATTATTTATTTTAACAGTGATAGCTGGCTGACACTGACACAAGCACAAGACTTGAGGCACAAGAGTAGTTGCCCCAGCTTGCACCAAACAGACTGCATTTAAAGCCTTGTTTAAAATTGCTTAATGGTGGATATTCGCAGCTTCTTCAAAAATGCAATCCCTGAATAAATGTGGCTTGATCAAGTGACAGCATTTAGTGCAGACAATACAAATGTAAATTATGGAATCCACAACTTCGTCTTCACCAACCTGAAGAAAAAGCAAAAAGATCTGCTGCAAGGGAACTTCCATGCTCACATTGTGCACAACACAGTGAAGCATGCTCTCGACCAGCTCACTGTAGATGTGGAAGCTATTGTGCTGAAGGTCTATGGCTTATTCTCCACATCTGCCAAACAAAGAGAATCCCTCAAAGACTTTTGCCAATTTTGTGATGTGGAGTTCTGGGAGATACTACGACATGTCACAACAAGGTGGCTCTCCCTCAATCCAGCCATCACCCGGCTTATGCAAACCTGGACTGCTCTTAAGTCTTAAATTCATCTGCCTGGGCAATGAGTGTCCCAGACAGATCGGAGCTTTGTTAAAGCTCAGTGAAGACTCAACTGAGGAAGACGGCGACGTTGTGGAGGTTTACCTCCTCTTCTGTAATAATATCCTCTCCCTCTTTGAGGAAGTTGTAAAGAAGCTGGAAAAGCAATTCAACCACCAGTGTTGAGTTATATTCCATCAAGGATAACTTAAAGCAAAAACTCACACAGAGAGGAGATGATCAGTTCTATGGCTACTTAACGAAAGTGAAGCTGCAGCATCTCCTTCCACATGATGCAAATAAGGCAAGGGCTGATTTCACTGCACGGCAATCTCATATGTTAAGAAATGGTTTGACTTTTCAGAGAACAACTGGCTGTTCTCCCTGCAACCTCTCTCTGAACCAAGGCATGTTTACCTTCAGTGAGAGGGTCACTGGTAAGCTCAAACTCACCCATAAAGTCAACATGGATGAACTATATGATTATAAAACAGGTAACTCAAATCAAGCAATCTGATTGGTTCATAGCTGTGGTATATTAACCATATACCACTGCTATGAAGTCTAATTCCTTTGCACAATTCAGTATCACTCCGTTTCTGAATATAAGCTTGCCAGCTACTAAGGACAGTGTTAACATTAAGTGCCTGCCAGACCTCAGTGGTAGCGCAGAGGAGTGGGTTGAGTGGTGCATACCTCTGGATAAATAAACGTAAACAAAAACCCCCACTAGCGACCAACTGTGCTGCTCCTAACACGAGACTTGAGAACCACTTTATTGACTAATCTAGCTAACCCAAACAAGTGGTATCTGCTGCATGTGTGTCGGAGCTTTGGCATGACATGTAAATGTAGGACATTGGCAGCGTCAAGGCTGACAAGCAGTAACATTAGCTAAATGCTTGCAGGAGGGATCGACTGGAACAGAATATAAAATACCAGAGGGATTTATGAATGGTTGGAATAATAACAGATGTGATGCAGGGATGTTATCATAATGAGTAGCTGCTAACTTAGCCTTAGCTGTCTCGTATGTTTGTTTGCTGGGCTGCTACCGTTAAACTGTTGCGTTCGCGTTTGCGAGCAAGTCTAAACAGTGAATGGTGGGTCATTTGCCGCTTGGTCTGAATGCATTATGAACAGCTCCGGCTTGATATTTTCTTCAACTAACTTAGCAGCTGCTAAATTGTCATAAGGATAGCATCCCTGCTGTAACTTCTCTCGCTAGCAGGGCTAAAAAATAAATAAGCTAACTTTGTGCATGTTGCATAGCAACCACCTCGCGCTATGTGCAGGTAGCCAAGAGGACCGATTTCCTTGTATAAATTATTTATTAAATTAGTTATAAAAACTTAAAATTGGAGTGTGTCTGTAACTTTCATATTGCCATACTTGGTGACCGTTTTATAAAAGCAATAGCTCACTTCAGGCCATGGTATATGGTTATTATATCACAGGTAAGCAGCTGTCCGAGCAACGCCCCTTAGCTGTGATATAATAACCATATACCACGGCCTGTCGTGAGCTATTGCTTAAATGCACCACAGCAAATACCATTCTGAAGGGGCTCAGAGAAGATGCAGAAGATAAATGGGAGTCTTAAGATGTGGCTGTCTTTCAAGTAGCTGACCTGCCTAACATTCACTGGATATGTGGAAAGGAACTTTTCCAGAATGGCCAACAAGTGGAGTGACAGCAGGAATGGGTGCTCTGTGGAACTCATGAGGAGTGAGCTCCTGATCACTCTCAACTTTGAGCAGTCCTGTTCAGAGTCTTACTGCAGCTTATTGATAGACGAGGAGTCTAGGAGTGACAAAAAGTACACTTGGGAAAAAAGTAAAGAGAAAGCTGTTTACTGTTTTTCATGTATATTTTATTTATCAAAGAGCAGAACTTTTGGAATCTTGATGTGGTTAATTATGAACCAATGTAAGAGAAACACACAAATCTTGTGTTAAAACATGGTCCTATGGCTGTACATGTGTCCTGCATTCAGCCTAGGTATTTTCTATAATCCAAATTGGCCTATGTATTTTCTAAAGTCTAAAACTATGTGTAATAACCCTTTTTTTAAATATATGCTGGAAAGTCTCTGAAACAAGGGTGTCATACAAAAGATCAAAACTCTGACCGAAAACTCTGGGCTGACATTCCCCCACATCAGCTGGGCATGCCCATTGAGCATGCCAAGTTGCAAGGCCTCTTATCACCATTTTTAATTGGTCACTCTTGGAGCGTGCCAAGTCGACCGGCCTCCTATCGTCAGTTGTTATCGGTCCAGTAGTACATTTCTTGAGCATGCCAAACCAGTTGGGTATCCTATGACCGGTCGAATGGTACACCCTTTGAACACGTTGAACCACCATAAGATCACTTTAGGGCAAAACACCTTTTTTTTTTTCTTTTTTTTTTTTTTACTGTTCCCCTGGCAACCCAGACATGCCCCAAAACACACCCAGAGGAGACGCCTTCATTTCAGAGACTGTAATTGCTTCCTTTTTTTTTAAATGGGTGGCGGTTTAGCCAGAAAGAGGAGCCACCCAGAGCATATAAGAAGGAGCTAAAGACTCAGAGTTCAGTTGGTTCCGGAACAGACTCGGGTTTTATTGTTGTTACTTGTTGTTTTATTGTTGCAAGACTCGAATTTCTTCCAAGAACTTTGAGACATTTTTTTTTAAATGTTTTTAGAGATCCAGACTATTTGTTGGCCCAAGTTTGGACTTTTCTTTGCTAATCTCTTGCCAATCTTAAATCTTTTTTTTTCCAACCATTTATAATTTTAGAGAATGTTGTGTACTTAAATGTATATTTGTTTCCTCTTGGAAAATCAAATTAAATGTTTCTGTCTGCAGTTGCATGAAACTGTTTGTGCTATCTTTACTGTGACCCTGATCCCACTCATATTACATCAAATGAGGCCAAATTGGCTTATAACATGAAAGGTGCACCATGCAGTTTCAGGGAAAGGGGATTTGTTTACATTTGCAGTACCTGCAATTTGTTTACAAAATATTGTTACTAAGCTTCTTATGTCATCATAAATCAAAATAAAATCATTTTGAAGCACTGTGAACCAAATGTAAACCCAGAAGATACTTCTTTGAAGAGTAGCCTAAATATGTTTTTCAACAAAATTGCAGGCCCTGCCATTAACAATAGTTAAATAGTAACTTTTCAGGTAGCTTTCTAGTTTCAAACCTGTTCCAGGGACCCAATTTTCCCCTGAGGACACAGGAAGTTTGTTTATTCAGTTGTTAACATATATGTATCTTCCAAAACTGAATAGAGTGCCTTAAACTTAAAGGGTAAATTCAGAATTTTGGACTCCACTTTAATAAAGCACCTTTAAAAAAGGATGCCCCCCATTCTTCGGGGCCACGTTCACCACTGGCGCCCACCCTCGGGGAACGTCCTTTATTTTTCTGCATGGAAGGTGGCAACCCTCGCTCTGATTAAAGTCATGGAAACGTGTTTTAGCGATCTACATGTCGCATAATGTAATCAGAGTTATTAAACAACGCCGAATGATCAAATTCTCACGTGAGCCATCACCTTCAATAAATTCTCAGGCGTGGCCTATTACCTGATTACTCTCAGATATCCCCCATCAACTAGAACAGTATATAAACCACACTCACCATTTGCTCCTTCACCAGTTCCAAGCTTCCCAAGCTTCGCACGTCCCACCGCCACCCCAGCTGCGTGGCACTCCCCCCGGGCCCCGACGGTGACCCCCCAAAACTACAGGTCGCCATACCATTGGCCTTCGCTCCCAACTACTTCTCTCCTGCCTTGCAGGCTGGGGATGGGGCACCCACGCCCTGGGTCTGGTCCGAGAAGAGTCGTGCCCCATGCCTAGGCCCTTTCAGGAGGGGCCATGCCCGCCAGGGCTCCCCTTCCCCGAGTCTAAGGGTCTAAGGACCTGCCGGGGCCCGCTCCTCCTGTCGTGCAGGCCAGGGACAGGGCCCCACGCTGTGCAGGCCAGGGGCAGGGCCCCCTTGCTCTGGGTCTTGTCCCTTCTCCAGGCCGAACAAGGCTACTAAGGTAAGCAGATAGATGTTTCCTGCTTCCTGGCTCTCCAGCCCAACTCGCCTGTTTGGCATGGGTTTCAGACGCAAAGGCTGTTCCTTCCAGCGGGGGAGTCAGTTCTCCGGCACACAGCCGGCACGTGTTCAGCTGGCTCCACCATGGGAGCATCCTCCCCTTATCCATGCCTACGAGTGCCTATCCAAGTTCCTACGAGTACACCAAGCCATCCTCCAACTCCTACAAAGAACACACAATCTCCCTTCAGGACTCGCCACTTAATGATTGGCCATAGAAGACCAGTGATAAACCCAGTAGTTAGAGTTTTTAAATATTAATATTTTACATTTTTAAGCACTTCGCAAAATTGTTCCAGCTCCAAAATGTAATGGCTACGTCCTTAGTGCACGCAGGTGTTGAATTAGACACAGTTCAAGAAGTAAGCGTAACATTTTTTATTTCATGTTAAAGGTTTACTATGTAAAATAGCTCTTGGCACAGAATTACATTTGTATAATTGCAATATTTGAGTTAAAAGGGTAACTGAGTAAAACCTGTATGTTTGATAATTTTGTCAAATGACAAGTATATAAGAGAAACCAGAGAAATGCACTTCAGTGTTGTGTTGCAACAGAAAAAGAGTGAAATGTCTATAGATTTATAATCAAGAATGTATTTGGTGACAGTGTTAAAGTAAAGATGCGTGTTTTGATACTAGTGAGTGAACGTATATGTGCAGAGTTCAAATTTAAATGGTGAATGTTTATTGGATGAAATAAATATTTTAGTACAGGAAAAAGAAAGATGAAATAAAATATGGAAACTGCAGAATGAAATGTGCACCAGAGCTGACAACACTAATTCACTGTGTCCATTTTCTCATTGCTCCTCAGGGTCTGTGGGAGTGGGTTTACTGCTGGCCCAGGTACACCTCTGCTCGAGGCCGGTAACAATTTAAACTCTCAGTTGCCTCAGCATCATCAGTGGCACCATTATTAACATTCTGATGGATGTTTTCATTATCTTGTGAATGTGTAGTCACTCCAAAACCACTAAACTAAAATGTTTCCAAAACAAAACCTTTTAAAATCTGCACATGAGTATGAGGTCATAGTCTGATCCTTTCTGTTTTGACTGGCAATCTTACTAACTCACTCTCGTCACTCGCACATTCAGTCAGTCATGAACTCACGGCACACTCCTACACAGAGCTGCATCTACCTCACAGCCTGTGAAACAGCTATGCCCCAAGTGCCTTATTACTGTAACAGAAACTGACCTCCGTGACCAAATTAGTTTGACAGAAAAAGCGGTAATATATTTGGATAAGATGTATACATAGTATCACAAATAACCAAATATTAAGCTTGTCTGAACATTTATGAGTTATGCAGTAAACAGTAATCAGAAAAGTAAAACAGATAATCTTTTCTGCATAAGGAAACCAAACCTTTTTGGCTGTGTTCATTGTTGTTCCATGGACACAGTGAATAAACATGGCTGCACAGATGCCATGCAGTGAAATAATTACACTATTTTCAGTAAAGTACACTAAAAAGGATAGATTGCACAATTAATATAAGATTATTTATCAAATATGTTAAGGGAAAATAATATGAGAATAAGTAGCATCGGTTAGTTTACTTCCTCTTTGGGCAAAGATGTTTGACAGTGGAACGTCGTCTTACTCTCTGTGTAGGAATGTGAACTCACGGTTAACCACTCCGCCCCTAGTGGCGGCTCATAGGCACGGCAGTTTGTGTAAGACCAGTTCAATCCAATGCGATAATACTTTGCATCTATGACTGTGTCTCCTTGTTGCACTAGGGTCCTCCTACAGAGTGACTCGAGCAGCAGTCAGATCTGTTTGGTGTTCCTGTGGTGGGAAAGGCATCTTCATTACATAGATAGGTTTCTAATTAGATGGCCCAGCCCCTGGGAGTATATGCCTCATTATTAGGCCTCAGCATGATAAAAGGAGGCATTTACATGTCTAATTTAACTCTGTGTTGCAATCAGTCAGGCCCAGGGAGAAATCCACCATGTGAGTTGGCACTCACATCCAGTTCTGGTACAGAGGACAAGGGGAGGTCTAAGGTCTCAAGCTTCTCTCAAAATAGCCTATTTGTGTTTTAATCAGTGTTGTTTTGTGTTGATAGCTACTTCATTATTAGGTGGCAGTGATAAGGTGAATTCATTATGTAACTACAAGTTACCGTAATATGATTAAGTAGTATTATCAATTACGAGGGTTTGAATTAGTGTTCATTTAGTTAACGAAAAACTATGACGAAATATATTAGTCAACAACCTTTTTTTCCATCACTAAGATGAGATGATGACGAGACAGCACCGACGTCATTAACACTAACTAACAATTATCAACATGCAATATCGTTGACGAAAAAGAGGAGACGAAAATGTAGTTTACAAAATAAAAACCAAATCTCTTTATTTTCGTTGACGATTATTTTCCTCAGTGCAGCAGTTCCCATTTCCTATGCTGTGCATGGCAGATTCGTGTCCTGTCTGTGCTGGGTGCAGTAAACCTGGACTACACCGGCAGCAACGCACAATGATCAGTCAAGAGGACTCTGAGCCAACTATTTTAGAGAAAATAAAATGACAACAACAGGGCTTGGGAGAAAGAAATGAGGTGATATGTGGGCCCATTTTTGTTACAATGAGGCTGAGGAAAAAACCTGAATGCATTGCTTTATCAGAAGGGAACAAGAAGCAATGTGGCCATAAAATAGCCGGTAAGAATACCACAAACCTGAAGAGACATAAAGGCTCACCACAAAGAAATGTTGGTAAGTTAACAAAAACTTTAGGTTGGTTTTTTTTAAGCTATAGAAGGCCAACTACTAAGGCAGTGGTGTTACATTATGTAGGCTGTGTGTTATACTATAACTCATTAAGCTATGCTAGCAAATTGTTGTGAAACTTGTGAAGGAGCTGAAAATGAGCGGCAAAGCTAATGTTTTCATCAGATAAGGATAAGATAAAATCTTACGAAATAAGTTTGACTAAAATTACAAAAAATATAGTTTTTTGGCCAAACTTTCAAACTTGGCCAAACCAAATTTTCAATATAATCTGATGACTAAAAAAGACTAAAATGTCAGTCTTCTAACAGTTTTCATTGACTAAAACTAGTCTAAAATAGTTTGTTTTCTTTGACTAAGATAATACCAATATGCTCAGACTTTTAGTTGCCAAAATCTTAAAGATAAGATAAAAACTAACAAGGTTATTTGACACAGGACTAAGACTAAATATAAAAATAGCTGAATAGTTTGAATGAAAAGCAGATGTCTCTGGTAGTTCCACACAGCATTAACTACCCTACTGGCTGTGTGTGTCAATGAACCCGCAAGCAAATGTTATGGCACCTTCACTTCTCTCCATCTTCTCTCTTCAGTCTTCATGGGGTCCATGCTAAGCAGTCATGCTAGCCTCATATGATGCCATCACCCCACAAACTATTTCTCATAGGGCATATTTTCAATGAAAGACGAGAGGTACAGGGTCAGCAACATAGGCCTAATTGAAAGAGAACAGAAAGCTGTAAACACTTGGAAAATAAACCAAAAAGTAATAAAAAACAACAAGACTACAATTTAAAGCTGCATGTCCCTTCCCATTGTCAAAATTAAAAATACAAGTCCCTCCCCAGTGCTTAAAAAGTATTTTGACAGACATCCCCCATTCTGC
>OMKL01119286.1:0-13715 GCA_900302295.1 Parasudis fraserbrunneri
GGGGGGTCACAGTTTCAGACTCTGTGATGTGGGGGGAGGGGGGGCTTGCTGAGGGAGCTGTTCACAAGCCTGATGACCTGTGGGTAGAAACTGTTTGTCAGTCTCGTGGTCCTTGATTTCAGACTCCTGTGTTGCCTGCCTGATGGCAGGAGAGTGAAGAGTCTGTGTTGGGGGTGTGTACTGTCTTTCGTTATGTTGTGTACTCTCCTGGTGACCCTGGAAGAGTAAATGTCCTGTAGTGAGGGGAAGGCTGCTCCTGAGATATGCTGAGCAGTTTTTATCACTCACTGGAGTGCCTTCCTGTCCTTAGCAGTGCAGTTTCCATACCAGACTGTGACTGAGCTGGTAAGGACACTCAACTGTGCTTCTGTAGAAGTTGCTGAGGATTTTGGGTGGCATGCCAAATTCATGGGCTTTATATGCCTAATTACAGGTGTATTCAATTTGGCAATCAGTGGTTCTTAAAGGAGAAAGCCACCCAAACCTTAGAGCAATTGTCACTCTCTCTGGAAACCCCCACATCAATGTTTTCATGCACCGTAGATGCATTTCTTTTGTCCAAATGAGAATCCCTTTACAGGTTCTGATTATGGAGGTCTGTCAGTGCTGTGTGGTTTGTGTCATTTGGACAAAATCTGTATTGACTTATGGGGTTTAATTCTTTTTGCACATTTTGAAAGAACAAAACAGTGACGGACTTCATAATTGACCATAGGCACCAGTGTATGAAAGTTTCAACTCATTTGGGTGGACAACCTCTGAATATTACAGACCTCTAGCACACACTATTAATTTTTAATGGATTTTCAAAGATTTGAACTTAAGGCTGCTGCTATAGCGCCACCATCAGGACTATTGACCCCATATTTCAGGATGGCATAGGACTGGACCTGTCTGCACCATTTGTACATTTTCATAGGAAGGCTGTTTTAGTACACATTTTTTGGCACTATTGTGCCCCCTATGGAGCAATTTTTAAATGGTTTTGTCCTCATGATCATATACCTTCACACAACATATCTACTGAATATCATGATGATTGTATAACATATTGATGACTTATGGCCAATTTTGTGCTGAGAGACGCGCTTTGTTGAAGTTCGAGAAGATTGTTGGTTGATAGTGGCCATGCCATTAATCTGATCTGGCCAGTTAATTGATCGTTTGTGTATCTCAAGCTCCTTATGCTGTCTGACAACGTTGGTGTTGACAGGACAGCAATTGAAAAAAAAACTGTTTTGCATAAAATGCAAAATGGCAGCAATTCAGTACGGCAAAGTTCAGCTGCATATGTGAATTAAGTTTTGTGTATTATGTATCGCCATATATTTATGTATATTTAAGAATGTATACTTTAGTTCTGTTCTTTGGTTAACCTTATTTTGCCATGTTTTGTCAACAATTCATGGCTTTGAGCCAGGTCATGACAAATTGGGGGCCCATTGTTAGGCTAGTACCACTTTTGTGATAATTGTTGATATGACTCATGGATTAGTGTCTGGTTTTGAGTTATGCTGGAGTTGTTGCGCATCTTATTTGTTTAGAGTGCTGTCTAGTGTTTTCACATTGTATTTCCTTGGTGCAAAGCCATGCCTAAAGAATGCTTGGGGTTAGTTATATTTTCCCCAGAAGGCTTTAGTAGCTTGTCTTCTTCTGGAGACTTGTTATTTTGTTTTGGCTTGTTATTAGGCACCGACTAATAACTCTCACGGTTTCCAAGCACCGACTGCACCTTTTTCATGCCAGCCATTTTGACGTGTAAAAGCAGGGCAAAAATGGGTGCAACTATAACACTGATTATGGGTCCGCTTGATTTAGGTGTTCCAGTGAGTCAGCACTGCCAATACTATTGACCACTGTCAATGCTGACTACTGCACACCTATATCAAGCAGACCCATAATTAATGTTGGCTGCACCTGTTTGCCCTGCTTTTGACATGTGAAAACGGGTCAATCAGTATTGCAGATTTGGAGATGGGCCACAGCTGACAGTTTGAGAAGTATTATCCACTCACAATACATACAATTGCATTGGTTTACAACATAAAAAATGAGTACTCTAACTTATAAAGTCTTGTCTTTTTCTCACATGTTTAGCAAACAGAGAAAGTTCCCATTCTAAAAACGGGTCTATCAGTATTGCAGATTGGGAGATGGGTCACGAAGTATTATGCACTTTGGTGTCCAGCCCCCCTGGGCTTACAAGACACTACATACAGTTGAATTGGATTACAACATAAAAATGAATACTCAAAACAAACTCTTGTCTTTTTCTCTCATGTTTAGCAAACAAAGTTCCCTGCTACAGAGAGTTTCCGTTCTAAAACACAGTTCAAGTCGATAAATGCAATCAGCATGCTATGCTAACTGACATCATGCATGCTGACTCGCTATAGTGACATACAAATGAACTGGCATTAAAAGCTAATCCGCTAATATGCTATGCTAATACGCTACAGCTGATGACTGAAAACCATACAAATACAATTTTCTACAACGTTAAAATAAGCAGGGTCTGGATCCATGATTCTGATTGGCCAGTAAGCGTCACGTGACCTGAATTTTGCCGGGTAAATCACATGATCTATCCCGCTTGGGACCGCATTTTTCTGTATCACAACTATGTGTCTTTTTTTTAAATAATATCTAGTAGTCTAACTGTTGTAGAAAAGCAATTAACCCCTCGAGGAAGGGGTAAATGGGTGGATTTATGTCCTGTTGTAAGTCTAAATTCCTCGGCTGCGCCTCGGGATCCGACTATACAACTGGGCGTAAAGCCACCCATTTACCCCTTCCTCTTGGGGTTAATTGCTTACCTCACATACGACATTCCAAACTAGCAAGTTAACGTGTAGATTTTTGAAATCCATCCATCACTTTTCCACTAGCGCCACCATCAGGCCAAACTGAGAACAAGATATATTGACCTTTCCCCTTGTGCTTATGCTTTAATGCCCCATATGCCCTTGGACCCCTCCCATTGCAGCTATATGTATTAAGTTGGCTTGACAAAGATATTGTAAAATTGTCTTTTTTGTCAATGTTACTCTTCCTACAGCTTTAAAGGTACCAGCTTCAAAATTGCTGGGCATCTTCAGGGTGTGCCCGTGGGGTGTCCTTGTGCTTTTTGTACGGATAGCTCACTTCTATACCATCTTTCACTCATATTTTCGTCCCTTTTTTTCCAGATACTTATAAAGGGGCGTGGCTATTATCAACTTTTAAGCTAGAGCCTTCCAACTTAAACTTCTATAATACCTCCATGCTTCCAACTTGCTATGCTTGAGACATGCCTAACTAATGAATGTTGATTTAAGATGTTTCTGTCAATTACAGCTTGGCTTTATCAAGCCAACTTAAAGTTTGTTCACAAACTTTACATTCTAGTTATTATTATTATTAGTAGTAGTAGTAGTAGTAGTAGTTGCAGCTATGGTTACCCATCTATGGTGCCAAAATGTCTGCTGTGAAAAAGGTCTATTAACTTGTGTCGATTTGGTCAGTATGCCTACAATTTATCTTTCAGAACTACTGTATATAGACACACTCATATGCAGCCTTTCGAACAGGGGAAACGGGTTTGGTATCGTTCAAATAAAAGCTCATTGGTTCAATGGGGGGAAAAAACTCGCTTCCGGGTGTGAAGTGAAACCGTACTGGGTGGTGTATACGCGCAACCAGACATTGACAGATTTCCCTGAAAATGTATATTTTAATGGCTCAACTTTAGCGTAAAAAGTTATGAAAGTATTGAGAGTGACCTTCTCAATATGCTAGATACACTGTTTTGTTATTAAGCATATGGGAGCCTATACGCCCAGATCCGTCACTTCAACTGATGCGTGCCATACCTGAGCTGCTCTTTAACCGGGAGCAGGTGCAGGGTGATAAAGGTATAAAGCGCGGAGCTATCAGGTGAAACCTCGTACACGTACAGGAAACCGATCTGGGGGCAATAAATCTCGTCGGACTATTGTAATAGCTTCATGAAGTCCAAAGACCACTGAGGCGGACGTGGGAATCGGGATCGATTATTTTCAAGAAGCTACCGTACTTGAAGTTTTTAAAGTTCATTCTGAACGGATCATGAGCGCGACCCGGGTGTTGGGAATATTTTTTCCCGATAACAAAATGATTTGATTGCTTTAAAACATTCACCATGGAAATTCGAGAAAAGTGCCTTTTGTGTTGTCAGGCTGTTCGAGGGTTTTTTATTAAATCCAGCGATGCGACTGCGAAGAGAAACGATGAAAAACCAGTACCTATTGTGATTGAAAATCCTGGTGCAGGACTGGTGCCCAGGAAAATATCTTTACCACCAGTCACTGGTTATGTTTACATTGCGTTGTTCGACTACACCGCTCGGACGGAGGAGGACTTGAGTTTCAATGCTGGGGATAAATTGGAAGCTTTGGACAAAAGCGCTGGCGATTGGTGGTACGCAAAGGCACTTACCGGGAGTTCAGCCTCCCAGCAGGGTTATATCCCTGCGAATTATGTGGCACCTGTGGAGAGTATTGATGCCGAGCCGTAAGTATACAGGGCTCAAAATGGATGAAATATGAATAATGATGATAATGTAATCTGATAATGATATGGATCTAGATATTTTAAAAAGCTATAATGGCTCGGAAAAGAATTGGCCAAACCATAGACCTATAGGCCTTTTAGGATGTCTGATTTGTTGATCAAATAGGCTTGTTAATGATCATGGGGAAACAAAGATTTACTGGGCCAAAAGAGAAGGTATTTGACTGTCAAATTTGATCCGTGTCTATTTCAGAGCAACACGTAGCAAGCCCACATTATTGGTATATTTCCTTGCATGTATTATTATTATTTTTGTACGTGTGTGTGTGTTCACAAGTCAGTTCTTTGACCAGTAGGTGTACAGATGGTACACTGAGGTGTAGAAGAGTACAGATGTAGTGGTTTACACAGAGAAACCTAAGGTTTGCTTTTGTAGGGCAGTATGGTTGCCCTATTTTATGTATAGTGGCCAATCCAGCTGAAAAGAGAATGGGCTTTATGGGAGGCTGACACTTGGCTCATGACTATTTACTATTAGACTAGGCCTATATCACGGTTTTATAGATGTGCGACATAGACTGAGTCGGTAATCAACGACATTTGCTACCATCTTTAAAATGTTATTTGTTTCAGTGTGATCATATTTTCAATTGAAAGAAGTTGGACAGTATGTATTGCAGGCTACTTTGAATTGATATTCTGAAATGATTTTGGCCTGGGGTAATGCAACTCTGTTGGGGCTCCATTTGTGGTCAAAGTTAAGTGTTTGGTCCAACTAGTTAATAATTGCTTATGACCAGGAAGTGTACTGGAATGGTTAATTATTCTCTTGGTGGAGAAAAAATAAGGCTCAAAAACCTAAGATTGTTTAAGATACAGGGTGTAAATACTTGTATCTGGCATTCCATGGGGAATTACAGTATATTAATACAGCCTAACAAACTAATAGCACTGTGTCCTGTTTAAATATAGACAGGAACTGGTTTTGCAAGGCAATTTATTGTAGAATACCACTTCCAGGTAGTGACCTACATGAGGTGAAACTTCACTTTGGCCAACCAGAACATGTTGCTCACTGGGATTCTTAAGTTTCAGAGAAGTTCAGTGTCTTTATAAAAGGCTTGGACATTTTAGGAATCTGTTCTGGTAACCATTCAGTAACTTTATTGGCTAATCAAGTCAAGACAGTTAAATAGTGCCCTCTGTCTTACAATAAGTATGTGTGTTTTCAATTTATCTATAGTTCAAATAAAAGTAATGGTGGAAAGAGGTGCTTATGACGCATTCTCATCCCACTTGACATCCTTGTGTAACTAGTTCCTGCTCAGCTGGTATCTGGTTTTGCCTGTTTTCATGACATGGTTCTGGAAGATCTTGAAATGCCTTTCTAATTGTAAGTGGCATTTGTTCTAGTTTGCGGCAACTCGATTGACATGATTTGTGACTGTATACAACAAATTGGTAGTGGGCAAGAAGTAGCTGGTAATCTGAAGGTTCTCGGTTCGATTCCCGGCTCCTCCTGACAGCGTGTCGAAGTGTCCTTGAGCAAGACACTTAACTGCTCCCGACGAGCAGGTTGGCACCTTGCATGGTTGCCTCCGCCGTCGGTGTGTGAATGTGTGTGTGTGAATGGGTGAGTGTGAGGCATAAGTTGTAAAGCGCTTTGGATAAAAGCGCTATATAAATGCAGTCCATTTACCATTTGATGGAATACTCTGGTATAAGTAAAAGTCCTCCTCCATTCAAAATCCTACTTCAGTAAAATATTTGATATTGAATGTGCTTAAGTATAAAAAGTTAAAATGCACATTCTATATGATGTTCTTGTATTTCATTGCGTGGGAGCATTCAATTATCAATGCCCTAACCCCTTAAAGTTTCCTCTTAAAGTTGGCTAGCTTGAAATTTGGAAGTGCATAGTTCTCATCATTTGATCATGTTTATGCAAAACATTTTTCTTCAAGTTAAATAGTAACTGCAGGATTCAGATGAAGGTACTGGAGTAAAAAGTACCACATTTATTTTGAAATGTAGTGGAGTAAATGTAGAAAGTTCCTTAAAATGACAAATACTCGAGTAAAGTCAAAGTGCCTCCAAATTAAAGCATCAGTGTGCCAGCCAATGTAATCTTAAGAGGTTTGTTGACAGGTACATGGTTTTAACCTACATTTTTATAACATAAAAGTGGAAAATTGTATGTGTTGAAAAGGTTTCTTAGCATATTTCAAGTCAAAGTTAATGTGACTTGTGTCTTGGACATGGCAATATATATATTTCAGGAACTTTTTTTACATTTGTAGGAATGCCTTTTTGTTATTCTCTACGCTACAGTGGGACCAACATATCTCTGAACTTTTGGAAGCTTAAAAGGATACTTTGACATTTACATTTTGTGGGGGGAAAGTTTCTGCATCCTCATCGAAACCAACGCTAGCTAGCTGGAAAGCCTGGTGCTAGCTGTGTCCCATGGTTTCACTGAGGAATGCTAACAATGTAAACATCCCATTTTAGGAAAACCGAAGGACAAATGTCGAAACCTTTCCCCATAATATGACAAGTGTCTAGTGGAGAACAATAAGCAACCAAAATTCTAAATGTCAAAAGTATTCCTTAAAGGGAAAATCCACCCTAAAATAATAATTCACATATGTTATTTCTATAATATTGTACAGCTCAGTTTCAAAGTTGTGAAAATGGACATGTCTCTTCTGACCACCAGAGAGAAAAGACTCCTGTGATGATGTCATCAAGAGACAAATTCTGGGGCTGCTCCATAGACGTGGAATAATGGAACAACTCCCTGTACACTATGACAATACCCATGGTGATTTTACTGGGATATGTGTACATTTTCTGATTCAGAGCTGCAAGCACTACATTTAAATGAAACTCGTGGATGTAATGGTGCCAGCAAAAATTATACCACAAAGTGGGTGACTAATTCAATGTCAATGGACCAACACCAAAAAGTGTCACTTGATGACATCACACATCTCCAGCTTAGGGAGGCAGTTGCCTATGTTTACAGATACTGAATTAACTGTCCAAGATCACTGGAATAGCACCATGTAAATTCTGTTTTAGAGTGGATTTTTAAGAGTTGCCCTAATTGTGCCAGTATACCATTAAGCTCCACTGTCTACCTGGCACTTAACAGTATAAGAAAAGATGACAATTTAACTGGCTATATTTTACATATTTGCTCCCATTGTAATTTCCAGATGGTATTTTGCTGACACTAAGAGACTGGATGCAGAGAAGCTCTTGTTGGCTGAAGTGAACCAGCATGGGGCTTTCCTCGTCAGGCACTGTGAGAGTCAGAAAGGGGAGTTCTCTCTCTCAGGTAATCTTGGCCTCTATTTGAGAATATTGAAAGTATATATGTGAATCTTTTTTTCTTCAGAAAAAATGAAGTGAACTTTCACCTTTTATACCTAATGATGATGATTGTTGTTGTTTTCATTGACCGTTTTTCTTGTTGTCCATCTATTTCTGTGCCCACCTCCCAATAAGAAGCGGGAAACTGGCACAGAAAAATGCACGTTTCCTCATTCCTGAGCAATCCCTGCTTTGCTCTTGGGTGAATCATTCTTTCCTACAATCAACTGAAGAGATTGATGCTTCAAGGTCATAAAGTTAAACAAATAGAGGGACCTCTGCTCCCGTAGAAGTAGTACAATAACTTTATTTTGGTCTGCTTTAGTCTGTCACATCTTCACTGTTTGTCTTACCACTATCGATCACCCCCCATATTTGGATGTCCACCCAGTATAAACATGTAAAATGAATGACTCCTAAACTACAGAGGAAAACATGGTACTGTCAGTTTCTGGTAAGACCCGAGAGATTATGGCTTTTACAGAGCAGGTTAGGAAATCAATGGGGACTTGGGGCAAACATGCCCTTAAACAATTGAAAAATCCCCCTGAAATGGGGAGTACAAGAGCAAAAAATGCCCCCAAGCTAAAGGAGATCAGATAGAGAAGAGATGCAGCATATTGTATACCAGTAGCATCATCATTCTCACATTTCTGACAAAGATTATGCTTTTAAGCAAGGATTTTGATTAAATTGCCCCAGATTTATGCAAAAATGCCCCCTAAATCACTCTGTGAGGCTATTAAAAAATAAAAAATAAAATAAAAATGTCTTTCTATGGAAAAAGTTAACCTCGTGTGACTACAGAGTTAGTTAGATTTACTATAGGACTTTGGGGGTTCTAGGGTTCCCCTTTTGATATTTGTTGATCGTGTTATTGTCTCCCCAATAATTTTTTTCCCCCGCTCCAAGCATTTTTTTTTGGTGGTGGTGTTCAGGACAGAGATTTTCACTAACTTTAAAGTAGGGATGTGCACAACTCCAGAATATTGTGGTTGATTATTTAGTAGTTACTATGACCAAATAATGAATAATTCAGTTTTGTAGACTTCTATCAGTTTGCTTCATATTACAAACTAGATTTAGTACTCACCTCACTCCAGGATAGCTTCCGTAAGGTCCAGCAGGCCCTCTCCTCCCTCACGCTCCTGCTTAACACCAGCAAGATCATGTGGTTTGGGAGGAGGGGCTCTGCTGCACCCCCCACCGGCTGCAACATCACCACCCTTGAGGGCGCTGTTCTAGACCAGGTCACTGAGTATAAATACCTAGGGATCTGGCTAGACAGCACTCTATCTTTCTCATACCACATCACCAGATTACAATCTAAGGTCAAATCCAAACTCTGCTTTTTGTACAGAATGCGCTCCACCTTCACTTCCTCTGCTAAACTCACTCTGGTTCAAATGACAATACTCCCCATTTTTGATTATGGTGACATAGTCTACAGATCTGCATGTAAGACCTCACTCCACAATCTTGATGTCCTCTGCCACTCTGCTATCTGGTTTGCTACCAGTGCCCCTTTCAACACTCACCACTGCACTCTTTATTCCTCCGTCAACTGGCCATCTCTGCACACCCGTCGTAATATGCACTGGTTCACGCTTATTTACAAAACCCTCCTTGGTTGTTCTGCTTGTTGTCATGAGGAAGTGGAAAATATGCCGCAAATGTTATAACTGCATATTGCTTGACAGGTATATTTGGACGTGTCCCTCTGTCCTGTAACTTTTTACGATTGTTGTACTTTTAGTTGGGTTTGTAAACGTTTGCATTGCTGCTGTCGTTTTAACCTGATTACCTTTTCAATTATTTGGTTTAGTTCTTTGATCCTTCAGTCTTATATTTAAACTCTCCATGAATGTTTACTAGATGTTTACTTATCTTTCAGTATTGGACAGGGGGAAGGTGAAGCACTACAAACTGAGGAAAATGCCCAATGGATACTATTATGTGTCAAAGACCAGACTCTTCGAAACACTAAAACAGCTGGTGGCACACTACTCCAAACAAGAAGATGGCCTTTGTGTGTGTCTGGGTGAACCATGCAAAAAGGTACAATATGTCATTAACCAAAAAAAATTATAATTTCTTCCCCACTTTGGTTGTTGTATTCTAGTATGTTTTTAAATATACTTACCTGTTATACTTAAATCTACAGCAAAATAATTGCACAAAAGAGCATACATTGAAGTGAACTGAACAAATACAATCTGGTGGCCAACCACTACACTTTTACATATGTATGCAATGTTGTTACTACAGAAATGAGTATTTTAACACATTAAATAAATATCCTTTGTTGTTCTGCTCTGTGTGCTTATAATTCTCTCTATTTTGTAGATGGAGGCCCCACAAACTATTGGTCTGTCCTACAATACAGTGGACCAGTGGGAGATTGACCGGACTTCTGTCAGACTGTTGAAGAAGTTAGGGGCCGGTCAGTTTGGAGAAGTCTACGAGGGCCTTTGGAACGACACCACAGCAGTTGCAGTTAAGACTCTCAAGCCTGGTAAACAAAAGAATACTGTTTTTTTCTTTTTCTCTTTTTAAAAAAAAATCTATCTTTCTGTTGCTAGAAAATCTTACGAGACTGCTAAATTGGCTAGCATTTTTCAGTATGGGCTATTGTACAATATTATCCACATTGGCCAGAATTTGAATGGGGACTAATAAAGAATGTACTTTATTAGGAAACTGTGCTCTTGCCTTAACCCTTTCAGGTGTACGATCTCACATGTGACATTAGAATTTTGAGAGTTGAACATTGCAATTATGATGTGACAGTGGCTACTGGCCATAGAGACAGAGCACAACGAGTCATACTCTGAAAACCACGCCCACCAAAGGGGAACAATGGGCGCTGTAATGTGTAACAAAATACCTGTAGCTAGCTAAAAACATGAAAACATGATTATTTTAGCACCCTGTGTCTACCAGAGAGGAATGTATGTTGACAAACGGTATATTGTCAATATATCCATGTTAGACACACCACAGGAGGGAAGAAAAGTAGCTTTTATGGCAAAAATAGTTCAGAACTAAAATGATGGTGGGGCAAGTTAGCTGTTAGCAAGCTAATGTTAGCTATGTGTTAGCAAGCTAGTTAACTATGAAACTTTCAAACATGATACTGAAGGCTATAGCTTTCTGATTTATCTTTTAATGCTTACCAGTGACTTGCTGCATACTGTATGTTGGGATAGGCTATTGAGTGTCAGGGTCCCAGTTTTCCCATTCTTCTCAAAGACTCAGTTTTTCGGTTCAGAAGCTTAATGAAAACAATTGCTAGCAGACCGAAATGACAAGGAGGCACTGTCACACAGTACAAAGTCAATGGAGAGCAATGGAATGTTTTCCCCTCTGGTGTGGTCTATTTGCTCTCTGTCCCTATTGAAAGCTATGGAATTTGAGAAAACATTCAAAAAATAGTTATTAATGCCTTAACGCCTTTCATAGGTTCTATGGATCCTCAAGACTTTCTAAGGGAGGCCCAGATTATGAAGAAACTGCGTCACCCCAAGCTGATCCAGCTGTACGCTGTATGCACTGTGGAGGAGCCCATCTACATCATTACAGAACTGATGAAGAACGGCAGTCTACTGGAGTACCTCCAGAGTAAGAGACCACCTTGGTTTGATCTCTAAAAGCACGTTAACTAGACTGGTACTCGGAGAGATGCAACACCCATGCTACAGCACACATCGATCTGTAAACCGGCCCTCCAGTCATGAATATTTAGGAGAATACCAAGTAGATTAGTGTCCCTCCTCTTGTCGGTTGCCATCTTGGTCCTTAGTGCTATATACTAGGGGTGAAAAGATCTCCATACAGAACTGAAAATTGTCCACAATTCTTTGTAGTGGAGGGCCCGGGGTTTAAGTGCTTGGTTGGTGTTCTTGAACCAAGATATGAGATTCCACACAAGCCTCAGTTTGGTGGTATGGTATGGTTACTGTTATTAACATAATAATCAAGGCTTGTTTTCATTTTTTTTACGACTTTGTGTGTGTGTGTATATATATATATATATATATATATTTATATATATATAAGAGCTCTGTAGTCTGAATACATTTTAACACGTGAAGAATCCAAGGTAGAATCGTGACCTCAAAATCGAAATTCGTATTTAATCTAAAAATGTGTATATGATTACACCCCTACTATACCAATGACAACGTTGACCTCTGTGTGCACTGTCAATCTGTGACTGTTTTGGAAAAACAACATTTTAAAAGTGCAGGTCCTTGGCTGACTGTCAACCTTTCCACCAAGTTTGAGCCAAATCGGATAAGAAATGCAGTTTCTTTATTCGAGTTGTTGCAGTTATTCACACGCACACACACACACACACACACACACACACACATATTGACATGAGTGATTACAATGTCCTTGCTCTTGGGTGTTAATTATTGCTCCTTCACAAATGGATCAAGAGCCCTCAGCTGCCATTGTTCTTTGAGAAAACCTTCATCAACTGTGCCACGTTAAATAACAGTTCAGAAGTTTATGTTTAACTTTTTTACAGCTCCGTGTCGTAATGGTTGGATGTTGTCGTGGAATGTTTTCAAGGATAAATAACGCACCACAAAGCGTTAGGAAACGGGAACTGTGATCGTCATAGCCTTTAGTGTTATACTTTGCCGTAATACATTTTTGAACAGTGAAAGGAGATCAAAGTCTGAGAGGGGGATAGAGATGGAGAGAGCTTATTTGATGTCTGGCTGACTGTGTCCAGAATGTGCTCGTTCCTTCACTGATGTAACAAGAGAATAGGGGATTTGCTCATGTCAGCTCTCTTTTATCTCATACCCTCGAGCTGATATGACAGGATGACAAGTAGTGACAAGGAAGAGGGTAGTTAGATGCACTTCCTTTGTATTCCCAGTAGATTAGTCTGAGTCATCCTGTGAATTGTGTGTGTGTGTGTATGCATGTGAGTGGATTGGCAACTTGGCCTAAGACTGAGCATTGCATACATCAGTGGTAACAAAATATTGCTCTATGTGGTGTGTTCTGAACTAGCAATCGTGCTCAGTACTGTACATGTGTAAAGGGTGACAGAAGAAAATCCACACAACTTGCACTTGTGCCACAACCATGATTTATCCATAGAGAGCATTTTATACAGCCTGGCCCAGATTGACATTCTCACGTCAGAATAGTCTGCGGTAACTATGATCATAATCCAGTGTTTTGAGTCAATAAAACACATTGCTTTTGAACATCACCTATCCTTTGTTTACTGTGAATCCAACATAATCTGACCTTGTTTATTTGCTGAGACAGGCCCCTGAGTTCACCCCCACCCCCCAACCCCATGAGGGATGCCGTGTCATAGCATGAAAGATGCAGTGTCATCGCCTGTCAGAATGATGGTCACTCTGAAGAGCAGTCATGCAAAATTGATGTCCGCGGCCCTGAGACTGTCTGCACAGTGGCCCAGGATCCCCTATAACTCACAACATGCCCTCTTACTGTGGCACCAACTCTTAATGGCTAGGGACTCAAAGTCACACTGAGGCTATCCATTTCTCTCTCTCTTTTTCTCTCTCTCTCTCCCCCCCTCATTGTCTTGCTCTCTCTCTCGCTCTCTCTCTCTGTCTCTTTCTTTCTGCCTCTCCTCCTCTCTTCTTTTCTTTCCCTCTTTTTTCTGTCCCCCTCTCTCTCTCTCTTCCCCTCACACACTGAACTTTCAAAACTTATTAGGAATTGGAAAGTCACTCTGATACATGGTTACTGCAGTTTAAAGAAAAAAAAGATTGCCATTGAACATCCTTCAAACAGAGAGTCAGGGC
>OMKL01119300.1:0-10949 GCA_900302295.1 Parasudis fraserbrunneri
GGGCATATCTTTTTTTAATAATTACAACAAAAGCATTTTTTTTTTTTGTCCCATGATCCACTTTCATTTAACATTTTGTGATATTTGTTATGAAAAGTAATCCTCCACCACAGAGTGATATGGTCTTGTAGACAGTGCTATTGCCCAGCCACTATACCATCATGTTGAACACGGACTGAAATCTTGAAATACAGTCAAGAAAATAAGTTCCAGGAGAACGTGCAGATGTTTTGAGATGGAAAACGTGCAGGAACACTGGTCCAGGGTTTGGTGCTGGAGATTGTGTAGCAAGTGATGATTAGATTTGGCTGTAGGATTTAATAATGCAAATGCCTGTTTAACCTGATTTATCATTGATATTCTCTCTCTAACAGAATCAGAGGAGGCCCTGTTGAAGATGTCCGTGTCTCAGCCTGAGACGGGTGCCGCCGTGCTCCCCGATTTCAGCAGCATGACTGAGGAGGAGCAGATAGCCTACGCCATGCAGATGTCTCTCGCAGGAGGAGGTGAATTGTTCTTCATTTACCACTCACACTCAGTTGAGTTGAGTTTATTTGTCCTATACATTGTACAAGTAC
Source organism: Parasudis fraserbrunneri (assembly GCA_900302295.1). Classification (NCBI taxonomy): domain Eukaryota; kingdom Metazoa; phylum Chordata; class Actinopteri; order Aulopiformes; family Chlorophthalmidae; genus Parasudis; species Parasudis fraserbrunneri. Next base: position 579 of record OMKL01119300.1, read on the forward strand.
ATTGCAATGAAATTCGGCTTCTCCACACACTGTACATCTCAAAAACAATTATTTCCAGACATTAACTGCTCAGTTTGTAAGCAATAAGGCAGAGACTTTCCATTCGGTGAGAGTCTAATGACCTTGACCGTTCCACAATCTCCCCAATGGCCCTGGCCAGGAGACGGGCATACACATTTTTATAGTGACATGCTTTCCTCATGCTTTGTTATTGTTAATTCTTCGTTATTGTAACTGTTTTCACCTCTTGTACTGTGCAAACCATTGTCAGTTTTGATAGTTACCTTGGCTTTCCCTTTTTGTGGTTCGTTAAGAGTATGGAGACATGGACACAGCAGCACCCATGGATACAGCAGAATCAGCCAAGGTGAGTTATTCACATGATGGGTGGATTCAAGTCTGAAACCAAAGCAGTGAGGGATGCACTGATACGATGTAGGCTCGGGTGATGCCATGTATTGATGTTGGAGGTCATTGGACAAAAATTACTGACATATAATCCACTTCTCTCCATCAGGGAGAGGCTTCTATGTGCCAAAAATGCAACAACAACAAAAAATGAAGTTGCTTTGATATTTGATGTTAGACTTAGCTCTTGATGTCAGGCTCAGTATTGAGGACATTCTCCGATAATTAAACACTGATTTAGCCTGGTATAATATCCAACATAATATATATAATATAATATAATTTGTCCATCCCTGGGGATGCGCGCGCCACAACTTTGTGCAGACTTCCGGGGATGCTCAAGACTTTCTGTCATAACTGCAGCAGTTTTAGGAGGCTACTTAATGAGGATTGACAGGGCTAACAATAGCTAATGTTATGGGAATATCACATATTCAAATTTAACATTTACAAACCTCTGATAATTAATTGGAAGGCTATAAACTAGCCCTCAGCTATAAAACAACAAAGTCATACTATCAGAAACTTAAAAAAAAACGTTTAACAACAAACTTGATCAGAAAAGAATGCATCGTAATTATGAATGGAGCAATCTGCCATGATAAAACCAACATCTGGGCTATCCTATTTGTCTGGTTCCCTGCTTTAGCTAACCGTGATCATCATATCAAAAACTGTATTAGACTATACAACACTAGCTAACGGGCTCAGAGTTAATTTAGTTAGGGTTAGTATTAGCAGTTTAGCTACTGTTAGTCTGTACTAATCTCAATCACATATGCATCAGAAGCTGCAGTCCATTAGAAATCTAGCAAGCATAACATTAACATTACGTAACGTGCATGCAAATAAATTATTGAATTAACATACATTAGCAACATTAGCTAAATAACAACACGACAAAATACCGGTGCCTCCAACCTGTTAAACAGAAAGGAGAGAGATGGAGTGGTCTCGCCGCTAACTGCGGCAAGAGCTTTCAAGTTTGGCATTCATGTGCTACACAGTAACATCATGACCCTTACTTCATTGTCCTTGTTTTCAGTCAGTCAGTGGCGTTTAGTACTTCTGGTTTGTGAAACCGTTGCTGTTTTCTCAGCAACCGAGCAACTGATCAGGAAAAGTATTTCACCATTGAAATCAGCGTGAATTGAACGTGTTAGCAAGCTAATGCAGGCTTGCGGTTTGAGAAAGCATTAAGCTCCCAAAATGCTCATAAATGGCTGAGATTATGGAACATTAAAAAAGCAGCTTTGTCAGTCTCTGCCTATGCCAATGCTCGAAGCCCATGTGCAATTTCAGATAGATTGGCCAACCTATTGAGGAGGAAAAATGAATGCACATAGACAGTTTTTCGCATTTTATAGTAGGATATCCAATATCAGTGTTGGTATCAAATTTGCTTCTCTAAACATTTTATAACCTGCATTTTACTTTTTGGCTCAAGTTGCATTGTCTTGTGTTCCTAATGTATTTTGTTCCCTAATGGTCAGGAGGAGGATGACTATGATGTGATGCAGGACCCAGAATTCCTCCAAAGCGTCCTAGAGAACCTGCCAGGTGTTGACCCCAACAACGAGGCCATCCGTAATGCCATGGGCTCCCTGGCCTCCCAGACAGGAAACAAGCCGGATGGCAAAAAGGATGAAGAGAAGAAGAAATGAGGAAGCAGCGAGGGACGAACCAGATGGACAGTGACGTTGACAAGAAACATGGACATGACAAACATGAACAGTTGAAGGCTAATGCAGGATTACTTAAATATATGAAAAGCTTGAGGACGTATCGTTTGACCAACATGCCTGCATGACCAAGAAAGACATTTTTTACCATTCTTATTTGTCAGAAACTCGGACAGTACCCACATAACATGATGGAAATGATGGTAGTGCTTAGTGACCATTTAGAACAGTGGTCTCCAACCAGTAGCTAGTGAGCTTCCAGTAGCTCTTGGCTTGCGTTTGAGTAGCTCCCCAGGCATTGTCTGAATATTTTCCATCACAAGTCACGAGGTAGAAATCAATCAATGTTACAGGCTTTAATGTGTCTATTTTGCACACTCAAAATGTTGAATGGTTAAGCCAACTGGTATGCCTATATGACTGATTGGTAATACCTTTGTAGTTTAGACCACAAAAAAAACAAGTAGCTCTCATAAACAAACAGGTTAAGGAGACCTCTGATTTAGAGTATTCAATTTTGACTGCCCAGTAAGATTGGTGGATTTTTATTGATATCATTATAAGGTATAAAACAGGCTTACTCTCAAACTGCCTTTTGCTCTCTTTACCCTTCATTTTAATACATGGTTGAATTACTGATTGACTGACTTACAGACATTAGAAATGCTTTGTATTGTTATGACAGGTTCCAATCATAAAACGAACAGTTGGCCATACTCTTGTCATGTCTATTTGTTTTCTTTTGCAATAAACCCCCCCCAAAAAAAACATGTAAATTGTGTGCCTGTGTCATTCCATTGCCTATATCTGTTTTAGAGTGGTTTTATATAGACGGGAATCAGAGTAAAAAGTGATGCCGAACTTAAATATCACAGATATTTGTTTTTATGTAGAGAGTGTAAACCAGATGTATCTGCCAATAGTTTTCATAATCTTATAAAACGCACTGATTCCGCGTCATAAAAGAGTGCTTAACGTTTTTATGTGTGTCCTTATTCTTTTGTAGCATCTTTGATGGATTTTTCTAGTGATAGTGTCACAATATGATAGGACCTATTTTGGTCATGTGACGGGAAATACAGCGTTTTCAGCTGAAAACGAGCGAGGATAGTCGGGAATCGCTTATCCAGGTAAACAATCAAAATTCATGCAATAGCAAAGAAAAATCCATATCCCAATTATTTTCTACCCTGTCATCGTCGACCCTACATTCATTTGATTGGTCTTACTGTGAAATCATATATCAGTAAATCGTTTTAACTATCTAATGGCGTACGCTAGCTGGTTAGCTAGCTAAATGACCCCTCTCTGCCTTGGCTGGAGCTCAGCGGCCACCTATCCTGGCTGAATCGTGAAGGAATAGCTAGAGCTAGCTCAATATAAATTCGTAGCTCGCCTGCTAGCTAACCGTCATGAGACGCTCTCGTAATTAAATTATCAATCCGGTGTCTATATTTGCAGTACTTTAGGTGTGCAATGAATACATTTATAAAATGCTACTAAATATCCGTTTCAAATAAGCGCTGAACCTGTTAATAGAAAAGGTATTTAAACTGGCACGTATGCCAAGCCGTCGCTAACGCGCTAGCTAGCTACCTAGCTGGCTCGTTAGCTAACGCTAGCTTTAGTTGTTGCCGTATTGCTAAGGCATTTTAGCTTGGCTAACGTTAGCTAAAGCTCTGTTTCTGTCAGTGCTTTGCGCATCCATTATCCGTGCAAATGCTGTTTTTTACCAAATGGCAAAATACAGAAATTATTGTGAACACCTTTACGCCAACAATCATAACCACTTCTATGTCCTTTTTGCACCTACAGATGTTGCAATCTTATTATTTGCAAGCTATATTGCTATGCAGGTACAACAATGACTGATGAACAACAATGGAATGGGATTGCAGACAGCACGTTACAGTTTATTTCTTATGTATTTTTTATTTTTTTTTATTTTACAGGATTCAGTCCCGGTATGGGGGACATGAAGACCCCAGATTTCGATGACCTGTTGGCAGCGTTTGACATTCCTGACATCGATGCCAAAGAGGCCATCCAATCGGCCCCTGATGAGGCAGAGGGGCCCCACGGACCCACTGGTGCTCCTCTAGGGAAGGCTGATAGTGGGGTGGGTGTGGGGTCATCTTTGAGACCACCGAGCCCTTCTGATCCTCAGGCTGACACCTCTATTGTCAGCGTTATTGTGAAGAACAAAGTCCGCCTTGAGTCTGCAGATGGAGGCGACGAGGATGCAGACCAGGACCCAATTGATGTAATTGCAGGGGTGGAGGTGGGCCCTCGGCTTGGTGCTTGCGCCCCTGGCATCGCTGATTCTGAGGCTCTCAACCACAATGGTTTTGGAGCGTCTGGTGTCTCCGCCACCCCTTTACCCCTAAGCCAGGCCCAGTCTAATGGAGCGCCGTGGTCGGTAAACACCCCCAAATCATCTTCAGAGGGCGGACTAGTTGGTGCTGCTGGAGGAAATAAGTCTCACAAGCAGGGTGGCAACATTTTCAACAGACTTAAACCTCTCATGGCGCAGGGGACCGGAGACCCAGTGGGCCGTGCCAGGAAGATGCAGCTCCTTCAGCAGCAACACCAGCAGCAGCAAGACGCAGGCCAAGAGAGGGCTGATGGGGTCAAAGCCTCGTTACCATCGTCTTCCTCTTCACCTGCATCCTCTCCAGGCGCATCTGTCGGACTGGCCTCTCCTTTCTTTCCACCTTCCAAGCCTCTGCTCCCCTCGCCACCCTCCACGCTCTCGGCACACCCGCTGCACTCATCTCAGCCTTTTAACGGAGCTCCCAAAGCCGGCCCTGCTGGATTTCAACCCCGGGAATTGGAGGAGGAGGATTCCGACACGGATCAAGGGGGTCCACTGGTGATCCAGGAGACCCGCGACTCCCCCACCCGCACTCCTCCCCAGCTGACCCCTGTCTCCGCCCAGCCCTCATCCTCCACCGCAGCTCACCCCAAGCCAGGGGACACTCCTTCAGGGGCCAGTCTGACCCCACAGCCTGGCCCTACAGAGAGTCCCTCACTGGAGGACAGACACCCCGAGCACGTCATAGAAGAGAGGGACTCACCAGAGAGTCCAGAGCCAGAGATGCCCAAGTCAGCCGCTCCAGTCCCGGCCAAGGGGTGCTCCAGTCCTGCAGTGGCCTCCACACCACCCCCCTCAGACCTACGGGAGCCCAAGGAGGAGGAAGAGGAGATGGAAGTGGGGAATGGAATAGATCGGGTAGTTGATGGCAAAGCAGACATGGGGAAGGGAGAGGGTGCAAGAACAGGGGAGGAAAAGATGGAGGTAGATGATGGTAAGCCCAAACCTCCGTCCACTGAAGGGGGAGGAGGCACCCCCGCAACTATGGCTCCTGGGGCTCCGTCCCGGCCCCTAAAAGTTAGAATAAAGACCATCAAAACCTCCACCGGTGGAATCACCAGAACTGTCACCAGGGTGGCACCTAAAGGTGGTGCTGCAGCAGGGAAAGGTTTGGACCCCAAGGTTCCACCTGGAGGACGAAAGGTTCTAGCAAACAAGGGCCGAAAAATCGAGACTTCCTCTGCTCGCATGGCAGCGACGTCTCAGCAGCAGAAAGTAAAGGCTCTCAATGCTCTACCAGTGTCCACACTAGCAGCTAGCAGTGTTATGCTAGCAGCTGCTACTAAAGTTCAGAATAAAATGGCTGCTTCTGAGAAGGCCAAGGTTTCTGCTACTGCTGTCAGCATCACTAAATCTGCAGCCCTGCCTGCCACTCCATCAGTGGCCTCCTCTCCTAAGTTCTCTGTTGCTGCTGGTGGGATCAGTGTGCGCCCGGCTGGCACTAAGACAGCTAACGGAGGTAGTGCTACTTTAATAGCTGGCACCCTCCAGTCAAACAAGCCGGCCTCTATAGTCAACAGTACGGGTGCTGTCATCTCCCGCAGTCAGTCTAGTCTTGTGGAGGCCTTTAACAAAATCCTTAACAGCAAGAACCTGTTGCCCAGCTACAAGCCCGACCTGTCGGCCCCTCCGCCCCCAGAGTGGGGGCTCCCGCTCCCTGCCACGGGCTACCGATGCCTGGAGTGCGGAGATGCCTTCGCTCTGGAACGCAGCTTAGCTCGGCACTACGACCGGCGATCGCTTCGCATTGAGGTGACCTGCAACCACTGTGCCAAGCGGCTGGCCTTCTTCAACAAGTGCAGCCTGCTGCTGCATGCCAGGGAGCATAAGGAGCGTGGGCTGGTCATGCAGTGCTCTCACCTGGTCATGAGGCCCGTCACCGTGGAGCAGATGATTGGACAGCAGGACTCCACACCCATTGGTGGTAAGAAAGTTCAGCAGGAATTGTTTGATTTTTCCTTCCTTTCCAAAATGAACACGTCTCTTAACATTACACATGGTCACATGTATGTGGAACATGGGTGCATCAGGGGAAAGGTTTGACATTGTCCATTGTGTTGGGTTATGACATTTCCTGTAAAACGCATACCATTGTCACAGCATGAATCATCTCCATTGACCACCTGCCATGTATCTCTCCTGTTCTCCCATCTCTTGGGCTGACCCAGGCATGCTCTCCTCTTCAACCTCCTCTCCTCCAGTCTCCTCCCCCTCGCCCACGTCGGGGGCTCCCGCCGTCTCTGCCAGCTCCAGTCCCATGAAGGACACCCCCTCCCCGGCAGCAGCAGCTCAGTCTAGACAGATCCGCCGCACGACTCAGGGTCCCCAGGCGCTGATGCCCCTGCCCTGCAAGAAGGGCGAGGTGCTGCAGTACCACAACTTCAAATGCCCCGAGTGCCAGACGCAGTTCTCTGGCAAGGCCGAGCTGGTCACCCACTTCCAGCAGATTAGACCCGCCCCCAACTCAGTGAGTCTTGGTGATGAGAACACAGTATGTGTCAAGCTACTGTTTCCTTTTACTCTCCCTGTCATGAAACGCTAGTGGTCACTTTGATGTGCATAATGAAATAGAATATACTGTATATATGTATTAAAATAAATTTTAATACTTACAGTATATATAATACACACAGTATTAGTTTCTACATGTTACGCATCAAATGTATATTACACTCTTTAATTTGACGTATCTTGTGTGGGTGTGACTTTTTTTTTTTCTCTCTCTCTCTTTCAGACATGCACTCAGTGTTCCCCGCCCATGATGCTGCCCAACTCCTGCAGTGTGTCCGCCCACCAGAGGATCCATAAGCACCGAGCTCCCCACGTCTGTCCCGAGTGCGGGGGGATAGCCCGACAGGCCAGCTTCCAGACCCACCTGGAGGAGGCCTGTCTGCACTTTGCCAGACGCATCGGCTACAGGTGTGCAGAGGCCTCACATCGCCGTCAGTGGGCCTGCCGATCTAGAATTCAGACAAAAAATCAGTTTGAAAAATTAACTACTGGAATTAAACTACAAATAACCAAGTAAAAGTAACTACTAGAATAAAACAACAAATAACCTAGTACAATAATCTAATAGAATTAACTACTAGAATTCTGCAGATTTTTTACAAAAGGTGACACAGAAAATGAGAAAAACAAAAGGTCTGCAGATTACATTTAGGCCTGGCCATGAAATATTATTCCCCTAATGATCATCATCATAAACCAAGACAAAAACCATGCAATTAGGATTAAGGCCTGGCTGTGTTTCTAATCATGATGTGCTCTGTCCAGATGCTCCAGCTGCCAGGTTGTGTTCGGAGGGCTGAACTCCATCAAGTCCCACATCCAGACCGCCCATTGTGAGATCTTCCATAAGTGCCCCAGCTGCCCCATGGCTTTTAAGTCCGCCCCCAGCGCCCAGGGCCACATCAGCACCCAGCACCCCACCCTCACCGGAGGACAGGCCAAGTGCGCACCGTACACCTACCAAAACCACGATGAGATGATACTTTGTCTGTTAACACACAAAAATATTCCTGTTCATCCCATATACATAGTCTTTCCTGAGGATTTCGTATAAGTTAGGGTTACAGTTCCACATAGGTGTCTGAAATATGAACAGTCTCTGCCTGTGTCTTTGTGTCTCTCTTTGCAGAATGATCTACAAGTGTGTGATGTGCGACACGGTGTTCACCCAGAAGCCCCTGTTGTACATGCACTTTGACACTCACCTGGCCAAGCAGAAGGTGCATGTGTTCAAGTGTCCCGACTGCACCAAGCTGTATGCTCAGAAAGGCTCCATGATGGAACACATTAAGGTTGGTCCCCTGACTAGAAGGACTCAATTCATGTGAAGACAAATGCATTATTGTGTTACTGCCAAAGGGAAATTAGCTAGTTGCCTTTATGTGTTACCCATTCAGTGCTTGCCATAATGAATGCGGTGTCAACAAAGGCATACAGCAAAGCTTGAGTCGGCCTTAGCAAGGTCTGTCCTCTGGTCACCTTGTCCTAAGTTCTACTCCAAGTACAATACATATTTACATATGTATATTTATAATGACCCTTCAGACAAAGAATCATTTGAACAGCCGATGTATTTGCAGTTGTACATTTGGAACGTGCATGTGAAACCTGACCCATAAGTACACAGTCTCTCCCAGATTGTAAAATAAACTTGCTCATCACACCCAACATACATATTTTCATAAATGAGATTTGAAAGCATCACTTCAGCTCAAACAGATTTGCGGGGCTCCTCATCTGAATGCTTAGTTTCTTGTGAACCAATGTGGTGAGTTAATGCCTGTTGTTTATCATCTTTTTTCCCCCCACCGTTTACATTCTTGTCCTGCTCAGACTGCTCACAGAGGCCTGTCAGTCAAACAGGAGACCCAGTCAGATGCCTCCGCCCCCGCCTCGACCCCGGTCAACCCCTCTGGTCCTTCCCTCTCCAAATCGAAACCCTCCGGAAAGACCGACAACTCTGACGGAGAGGACTGGGGGCGGGACCAGGAGGAGGAGGACGAAGAGGAGGAAGATGAGGAGGAGGACGACGATGACGATGACGGGGACGAGGACTACGAGGCCCCGGGGAGTCACTCTACCTCCGTGGACGGCGGCAGTCACCATGGCACCACCGCGGGCTGGACCTGTCCTCAGTGCCAGGCCAACTTCACCGACAACGACGACTATCTAAGTCACGTGAAGATGGAGCATGGCAAGGTATTACAAACGCTTGTCTCACACATTCAGTTGGTTACCGCATGATTCCCTTTAACATAACATCTGTCTAACCCTTTTTCCCCCCCATACCTGTGTGCGTGTGTGTGCGTGTGCGTGTGTGTATGTATAAAGTTCCCCTGTCGTATTTGTGGAGGCACGTTCAGCACCTCGTCCAGCCTGAGGCGTCACGAGCGCGTCATCCATGAGGGCAACAAGAGAGTCTTCCATTGCCAGTGAGTCGCCCTGTCCTTCATCTAATGAACAGTAGGGGGCAGTTTCTCCCACACAAGCTAAGACCAATCAAGGACTGAAAAAGTACTGAAATTAGTTTGGGCCAAGCAATCTCTTTGGTCAAAGACACATTCTAACCATGCTGGTAATTCCCGTGAACATTTTGAATTTATTGCTATTTTGGAAATGTTTGGAAATGTTTCTGGCTTTCTCCTGTTTTTATGGTTCTTATGTATGTAAAGTGCTTGTTCAGACAGAACATATCTGCATTAAGCCATTCTTTGGTGATGGTACTCAGCTGTCTCACATCACTATCGTATCCATAATTATGGTGGAGAATGTCCCTGAGGGTGGTTGTGGATCACCTTTATTCTCTGGTTGACCGGACCTATGATTTCTCCATGTTTAACCTTGAATTGTCGCATTACTCAAACTGTGTGCATGTTTTGCAGATATTGCACAGAGGGCAAGCGCACTTTCAGCAGTCGGTTCCTATTGGACAAACATATTCGGCTCCATCACAGAAGCACCGATGGACAGGTGAGTTTCCCGGTATAGACGGCTTCAACTTCACAACATAAACATTCGAAATGGACCCACATTTATTTCCTGTCACAATGTTTGCTAATACAATAACTGACCAGAAATACGCTTTGGTCAAAACCGTTCCCTAGCAACAGAATTCCAGTGAAACCATCTATAGACTGTCTATAGAGGGTGGGGACATCACATTTGATTATTTGGCATCGCTGGACCAGAATTGGCCAACTTTTGTTTTGATTACACATGTGGTTGTTCTAAATGATCTAAACAAGCTTTTTGACTTTCCCTCATTCTACTACCTCTCTCTTTGTCCCACCCCTCCTCCCTGTCTTCCCCCAGGGTCCACCTCAGACCAGGAAGCGTTTGGCGGCAGGAGCAGATGGTCAAGGCAGCTCCTCGGAGCAGGATGGGGAGGGTGGCCCA
>OMKL01119306.1:0-10224 GCA_900302295.1 Parasudis fraserbrunneri
AAGGAACAGCAGCTGTCCAGTATCTGCTGGATCTTATGTTACTGTTACACCTGCGCACACAAAGCGCTGGCGAAGGGGGTATTGCAATCACGCCTGTGTGTGTGTGTGTGTGTGTGTGTGTGTGTGTGTGTGTGTGTATGTATGTGTGTATGTATGTGTGTATGTATGTATGTATGTGTGTGTATCCTGACAGGAGGCGAACGACGTGAATTGTCAAATATCTTTAAAAATCGGTCAACGACATGTATTTTAGTCATCAAGTCTCTGATTGGTAGCTGGCGTAACGTTACATATAAAGCCGGAAACCAACAATCATAGAATGAAATTCAATCCATGTAGGCTATGCTGTTCAATTGAAAAGGGCCCAAAAAAATGTTGACGTCACAAAAACACCACTGACTGTGGTTAGTTTGTTGCTGTACTGCAGTTTGTTAGAGTTCAGTAGTGGGCTACTGACATACCTTACTTTATCCAGATGGGGAACTGTACTTGCAAGCTTTGCCTGCTCGCGTGTGGGTGTAGGCATCTCTCAGAGTGCCCTTCTATTTTTATTTAATTCTTTTTAGGATTCATGAATAAATGTACAGTTTACATTCCTTCATATTGACTAAATTTCTATTAAATTCTTCCAATCTGCTCAGATCGGAAATTAAACGAGCACATTCATCCTTCGCTAAGCCCCTCCCTTGAGTGGCGATAGTCCAATGATAGCTTGGAAACCGTAATTGAAAATCCAACACGTTTTTTTTCAAAGCATTCGTCCTTGTAGTAATTTACCTAGTTACCAGTGGTGAATGAATATGGTTAAAAGCTGTTTGCTCTGGCAATCAGCTTGAAAAAGTGTTGGCAGACTAACATTAGCTATTGTTATATGATCATGATATACTGCTAGCCAGCTAACAGAAGCCTGTAGGGCTAGAAGAGTGAGGCACGTCATTACTTGATGTGCACACACCTGCTTTTGCTTTAAAATGATTGTTGCAATGAGTGAAGACTCTGTGGCACAGGATTGCAACAACAGGTAAAGTGGTTTCTCATTTTTGCATTAACAGTTTTGCATCTGTCCAAAGTTTCCAATGTTATTTTGCTGCTGATCGGTCTGACATCCTGTATGTAGCCTTCAAATGCAGACTGTGATCCTTTCACACTGCATTTCCTCAGGGACTCGAATGTTTGATGGACTCGTAGCAACGGTAACTAAGGGAGGCGGGACATAGGGAAGGGGGAACTGCAGCTAATCTAACTTCGGTCAGCCCACTGTGTCACCTTGTTTTTGATCTGCTTGGGCGTGTCTGTGAGGAAGATGGAGGAGTTGGCGTCGCTGGCACTCATCTTGGTCTGGGCCCCCTGCAGAGCGGGGAAGAAGGTGGAGTGCAGCAGGGCCGGCTTGGGGTAGCCGATCCTGGGGGCCACGTCGCGGGTCATCCTAAAGTAAGGGTCCTGGAATAGGGTGGGACGGATAAAAGGTGTGTGTCAGGTTTAACACCATAACAATGTAGTCATTACTGTAAAATATAGGGGTTGACAATATTGGAGAAACATTTGGTTATATATTCAGATGAATCACAGTCAATACTTGGAGGTGACATTTCAAATGCAAACCTGCTTCGTGTGGCTTGCTTGTAATGTTTATAATATTGAAGTATTGAATAATATTGGATGTATGGATACACAAAAATGCCTATTCCTCTTCGTATTACATACTGGGTGGGAGAACCATTTCACATGCGAAACTACCTAGTATCGATGGTTTCAACTTGAATACAAAAACAAACATGAACCAGCATTCTAAATGGACTACATCTGATTTCCTGTCAGTTGTTGATAGTAGAACAAATCCATCAGGAGATCAACTTTAGTCCCAGCTGGTTCCTAGCACCACATCAAACATCCCACTGAAATGGTCTATACATTTTGTGTGCTGTTATATAATATTCTAGAGTTGACTCTTGACCTGGTCTATGGCACAAGGGATGAGACATGGTACATCCTTCCTGCCTTTGAAGATCTGAGGGAAGGAGTTACTGAAGGACGGAGCTGCCTGGATGGCAGGAAAGCTGATTTTTCCTGGATAGGGAGAGAGATGTAATTCCAACTGTCAGTGACTGCCATTACACTAAGATGCTCATTAATTACAGTCATATCCCCCTGAATCAGAATATAATAAATAGTATATGACAATTAATATCCAGGGTTGGGATGGTTACTTTTAAAATATATTCTGTCACAGATTACTGATTACCTGCTTAAATTTGTAATTAAACCCTTGCAATGAAGAACCATATAACTCTGTTTTAGGGTGCTTTCACACCTACGTTCGTTTAAAATGGTCCGAATCAAAAGTGTAATTGTTACTTTTGTAGCAGTTTTTATTGGTTCGGTTATGGTTAACATTGGCAATTGACAAACGAATCAAACTTTCTAAACAAAGCCATGTGATCACGCAGGTCAGCCTTTTATTGGACGAAAATCTGAATCTCACAGGCTACCTGCCAACATTATGCTGTGAAAAGGGGGCTTCAAACTTGCAGGAATATTTCTTTCATTTTGGTAGTTTATTCCTTTTGGTGGGGGCTGACTGTGCACAGGCATGGAGGAGATGTACGTTTACTCTGGGTTGCCAGAATGTTCAGGAATAATTAAGCATAGTGTATGAAGGGGATAAGATGGTTTCTCAATCTAATCTGGCAACACATATCCCCCATACAAAGCATGATTTCATTAATGTCACAAATACTTTTTTGCTTATATATGTGGACAAAAAAACATGTGATCTCCACCTTGGTTTCCACAAATGTTATGAAATACAATACGTTTTCCAATTCACTGTCAGTAATTAACTATGCGCCACTGTCTAGGCTACTGTCACCTGAATTATGAATGCAAAGTATTTGCTTAGTGTCACAACATTATTTGGCTATTTTGAACTTATCAGCTGCGAAAATAATAACGTTAATTATGTCATGAAAAGTCACACATTTGGAAATATACAGGAAATCAACTAAATCTGCCCAATCAGCTTAATAAATTTTCATAAAATTTTCAGGTCTTTTCCAGCTTTTGGTCCGGTTTGCTTTCACACCTCAAACCACCAACTCCAGAGTTCACATGGAAGTGGACTGAGACCAGGCTGCGGTTGTTTGGTGCGGACCTGAGTTCCATTACTGTGTTCACACCAACCCAAACGAACCGCACCACGGGGGGTAAACACTCCGGGGTTCAATTCAACCGGAATAAACAAGGCTGGTGTGAACGCGCCCTTAAAAATATTTGGACAGCCCGTGTATTTGCACTTGTAAAGTCATTACAAATCACTTAAGAGTGTGAATGTGATATATCACAAGAAAGTACTCAACCTCTACTGTCTTTAACGATGAATGAACATAACACATACAATACAATCATGATTAACATTATTTCAAATGGTGTATATAATGACATTTGTGTCTTTAATCTCACCATCAGAATGCCTTTTCCACTTTCAAACAAGCTTGAGTAATCCAACAAGTAATCACTAGTGTTTCAATAATATCTGTAATCTATCTGATTACAGCGTTTTTCTCAATAACTGTACAGTTTCCAAATTTTTGTAATTCAACTACTGTACCCAACCCTAACATCAGGCAAACATCTGCAAAACAGTAGAAGGAAATACTTTGCTGTGTGCAACACTTACCAATGCAGTCACTGTCTGTGAAGCCGAAGATGCCTTTAACTTGGTTGAAAGTCACATGCTTCTGGATTTTGACTACATTCCTGTAGAATTCAGGGGATGATCTGAGGAGAAAAAGAGAGAAATTAAGCACAACAAAAAATCTACGTTCCCACAATGATATGTAACGTTCCATTGGCGTCAGTTATTCGCCAAAATCAAGTGAACTTTCATCTATTCTGCCTAAAACAGATGAGATGGGAGTGATTGGAAGCAGACGTGCAGATTGGAGGCAAAAACCCCGGGTCGATGGAACCCCGCCTAATGGGCGGCGTGTCGAGGAGGGGGCAGAGTCAGGCTCGAGGATGAGTGTTTTACCCCATGTAGTCGAGGTCAGAGAAGATGAAGGTCTTGTTGACGTTGAAGCCGCAGGCGATGATGTCCTTAGCGTTTTCCACGGCGTAACGGTGACAGTCCTCAAGCGTCAAGTCCTTCCACAGATACTTCTCATCGTCCGTCATCTGGATCACCAGCGGGATGTCAAACACGTCCTGCAGCCACCTGGGAGGAGGCAGGAGAGTGACAATTAAGGCGCTAGCATAGTCTCAAAGAGTACAGGGCGCACACACCGTTTTCGCCTTTTATACTCCCGAGCGTACCGGCGTTCATGCGGAGCCGTATTTTTGTACTGACACCAGTTCGCTTGTAGGGCGAAGGGTAGGACAGACAAGTTGTGTGGCGCGTGGACGTGCCTAGGCGGACGTCTGCTGAGGTCCACCATTTCCTGACTTTAGTCTGCGTGGACCCTCGCTATGTCTGGGCTATGAAAAGGTGCAGTTATACAGGGAGCCAAAATTACAAGAGTCTGAAACTGACACAAAATCACGTTGGCCTATCAGCAACTTAAGTAGGTACCTATCCATCATTTGGGAGCTAAAAATCTATTTGACAGCTAATATAGAAAAAGTAGCTGGTGAATTTGGGGCTCAACCTGACAAAGTGACAAGCGGTTGAAAATGTTACGTTTCCTGCTTTGGTTACAAACATTATAACACCCACACAAATAATGTATCTGGGTAAACTGGGAGACGGAAAGAGATCAGAATGTGTGTGTATATACAGTACATACAACATCATTAACAACCATATATGACACTGAGCCAATACAAAATATAAAGCAGTAACTTTAGTACATGCTCTCTGTGGCAGCTTACATTTCTATTTCCAGTTTTCTCTTGTCTAGTATATTTTCAACTTTCATTGCATGTTTGAAAATGGCTATTTTACTATTCATTCACACATCTGACTGACAGAGATCGACCTGGTGTTTACTTAAAACATCTTTGTTGTATCCATAAGTCCCAGAGAGGAGTCTCACTTTGTGAAGATGAAGGGGATGAGATGTCCAACATGCATGGCTTCTGAGGAGGGGCCTCTGCCAGTGTACAAGTAGAAGGACTTGTGCTTCTCGTACGCATCCAGCACCTGATGCATATCTCTGCAACAAGGACACAGAGAGATAGAACGATGTGATGTCCGGAATTCATAAGAAGAGTTCAAGAGAAGATACACTAATCTCACGCACGCGCGCGCGCACACACACACACACACACACACGCACACACACACGCGCACAAGATTCAGTCATAACATTAAAGGAAAAATCCACCCTAAAACAGAATTTCCATTGAGCTATTAAAATGATCTTGGACAGTTAAGTCAATATCTATCAACATACTGTAGACAACTGTCTCCCTACGATGGAAATCAGAGCATCAAGACTTGAATTTGTAATGTGATCAAGTGACGCTTTTTGGAGTTGGTCCATCGACAGTTAATCAGTGCCCGACTTTGTGGGCTCCTAGAATTTTAGTTTGAGCCATTACTTCTAAATGAGTTTTATTTAAATGTAGGGCTTACATCTCTGCATCAGAAAATGTACCCAGTAACATCACGATGGGTACCGTCATCGAGTCCTTGGAGTTGTTTCACTATTCATTGTCTATGGAGCAGCTCCAGGATTTATCTCTTGATGACATCATCACTAGAATTTTGTCTCTCTGGTACTCAGCTTAAAGAGAGACTTGTTCATTTTCACAAATTCAAACTGCGCTGTACAGTATTATAGAAACAACATGTGTGAATTCTATGTGTAGATTTTCCCTTTAATGAAGTATGATTAAATACACCACCTCTCACTTCTAGGGACTGAATATATCACATCAATGAAATCAGAAGGAAGACCCCACTCTCACAGTGACTATACGGCTGCTTTGCCTATGAGCTGTCACACGACTACACATTCAACAAGGCTCAAGGGTGAGGGAAAGGTGATGAGAGTGATGTCATCTTTACCATCATTGCTTCAACTGACCTGTGGGAGAAGAAGATTCCTCTGCGTAGGAAGCGGTGAGCTTTCTGTCCACATACTTTCTCTATCCTGTCGACCAGCTCCTTGTCAACCTTGCTGCTACCGAACCTCACTGAGCAAAAACAACAACAACATTGAGCAACACAACATAATTAGACAGTTACAGAAGCTATATGGCACAGCATGTTTACACTCCATACTTTATTCATACTTAACACACTCCATCATCATTAATGTTTTGGATTAGCCAAAAACAAAATATTTGTAGAAATCACACTGTAGTCTGTTTGGGACTTATCCTACCTATGAGTTTATCATAGTCCACTCCCTTGGCGCTGGTGGTGGAAACATTCCATGGGTCAACTGTATCTTCATCATCACCATCTGCTGCCGGCCCGTTGTCATGGGCAACAGAACTCTCTGTAGGTGGACATCCTGCTTTGTAGTCCTGACCTGTCATCTTTTTGTAGTCCACTTTCAACTTTAGCAGCAACTGGACAGCGGCATCAATTTCTGTCTGCAAATGATAATGTTCTTGTCAGATGAGCGAGGTACTGCCGTAGGTGTAGCTGTCACATAACAAGGGTTGATTTCATAACCAAAAATGTGTCCTAGAATTGTGACAACATGATCACAGAGCGCCTACTTTGTCAGCCTTGGCAGTTTTCAGGGCTCTGACTTGATCTCCTTGTGCTGCCAGTTGTTCATAGAGTTCCATGGGACTTGCCCTGTCCATTTCACAATCTGTCATCTTGACAAGACTAGAGACGAGAGAGAAAGAACAGTTTTTAATCATGCATAAGGACAATAGAAAAACAGCCCCATATTCTGGATAAATAAAAAAATAAAAAATAGAATTAAGTGGGACATCTTGTTGAGGCCCAAACTGCCTGGTCTACAATTGTAATTAGCTCATCAAAGCCTACCTGAGTCAGAGCAGAGCTATTCAAACCCATGCACCCATGGGAAGATTACCATATGTGAACCTGTCATAGCCAAGTAACGTTACCAAACTAGTTAGCTAGCAAGCTGTCTGGTGTCGAGTAGTACTATCTTAGTAGTACTATCCTTGTCTAAATCGCATGACAGTGCCAGTGGCTTTCATGAAACACAATTATTGAATAACATCGATGATCGGACAAACCAAATATAGTAGCGAACGTCACCGTTAGTTAATATTAAGGATTTGAAACGGCTACCATACCACTCTTCTTCCAATGAGTTTTCTATTCTTCACACAGCTGACAGCTCACTCCAATCAAATTCCTCTTCGTCTTTTCCCGCAGACTGCTAGGCACGGTTAGACTATTCCAAAGGATTTTGATACTACTCATTCAACTTGCATCAGCATGGGTGGTGTGGTATTTGGACTTCAATCAAGATGCATTCTACTTGCATCAGCCATGGTGCTTGCGCGAGGTGGTGTTTGGACCTAATTGTTCCCAGGGAAACAAACTGCGTTCTCCACCACGGTTCCGCAGTGGCGTCTGCACTATCAAATAAATCCGTTTTTTGAACCATGATAAATCAACACATCATACGTTTTCCTAAAATACTTGACAAGATGAATCTACTGTGTAGAACAGTCCCGTGTGATTTCTACTGAATAAAATATGGACTAATAGCTATAATGAAATGGAGCCTGGATTAGCGGAAGAACAATTTAGTTCCTACCAAATTGTGTCAACATAGAAGTTTTTGCGCGTGGACAGAGGGAGGTTTGTATTGACAAACGCAAACACTACTTTTATTTTGAAAATGTATAATCTGCTCTTGTACAAAGTAGTTGGAGATGTTATTAAAGCTCTATTAGTTGGGCAGATATTATCGACAGTTCTTTAAATAATCGGATTTAATAACAATTGCCTCATTATCCTGATTGCACCTTCAGGTAACGTGAGATCCACTGGATATAACGCTTGCTTGCTAGCTCGGGAATGTCAGCTAACATGAGACGAGAACTAGCTAGAAGTACCACTATGGTGTGAGGGTGTATCATGATGAAGGTAATTTGGCAGGACGTTAATTTAACGTTACCAATCTCTACCTTTGCCGTTTTGCATAAGCTCAGCATCCTCTCTGATGATGATAGACAATGTTGACCTCAACGTTTAACGCTAGCCCATTCTTAGTTCTAGCTAGTTGAGTCAGACTGTAAAAAGAGAGGCTGTCTAACAAAATGCTCCTCAACGGTGGGACTCATTGGATCTTCTACTGTCTTGTAAAGAGCCTTAGTTGCATGGCCACCTAGTTGTAGTATAGTAGTCATGAATGTAGGTTGAGTGCAATACTTCAAGCAGTCAACAGATGACACCCTTGGTTCTTGTATCAAATGACTGTTATTATTTCTCAACCACATTTAACTTTACATTTTTATTTACATTACAGGGGGAGATGGCGTCACTAGTGGCCTACGATGACTCTGATTTAGACGAGCCTTTGGATCAAGGGGGAGAAGGGGAAGGATCACCTCCTGTCAAATGCACAATTGATGCCAGTAGGCAGCATAACCAGGAAACTGAAGTTTCTAATTCCTTTGGGTTAATATCCAGTCCTGACACCGCTACCCCTGACATGGGGTGCGTTGACAGTGATAGGACAGTGTCTGAATACCACAGGAGTACCTCCATTCACTCTCCACAGGGTGTGTCTGGGATTGTAGAGAGAGGAGGTTCTTCATTACACCCACCTTCACAGCCACAGCCGTGTTTCGATAGAGAAATAAAAGGCAGTGGTGGTCGGTCAACATCGCAGGAGTCATTTAGAGAAACGGTTGCTTCATATGGTTTTCCAGGAGCCATGGAGAAGCTCTCAGCACTACAAACACCCCATCACACACCACAGAATTACAACCAGGCTGGGTCGAACACAACGAGAAGACGTCAGCCCACCCAGTCGGGTATCAGACCGTACATTCCAAAGAGACAAAGACTCGCCACACCAGGACAGAGTGAGGGCTCAAAAACCTCAGTAGATAATGTCTCATCGGATCAGTCCAGACTGACCCGGATGCTCTCGGAAGTGTCGGAGAGGGTGAAGCCATATTTGGCTCACAGGCCTGGCAGGGCAGAGATACCAAGGAGACTGCTGATGAGCCTAGAAGGCCATCAGGGCCCGGTCAACACCGTCCAGTGGTGTCCAGTGCCCCACCTCAGCCATGTGCTACTGTCTGCCTCCATGGACAAGACTGTCAAGGTAATGATGGCTACAATAAGACATTTGCATACTCCTCTCCACTTGCTGTGATGTTTATTTTGGCTGTATTGCCTCCATCAGGTTTTGATGAAATGAGACAGGGCTCCTACGATTATTGTCAAACAAATAATAGTGATTACCAATTTAATTGTCTCATTCGGCTTAAACACAAAGTTTACCCAGATCAGTGAGGTTGTATGTCATCTTGTTGCTCACAATTATAACATTAGAGCAAGAGAAATGAGCATCAGTTAAACTTCAAAGGATTTGCACACAAACTGAAACAGCATCTAACCTCTCTGCGACCTGTCCTGCACAGCGATTTAGGCTATTTAACATGCAGGTTGATCTGAATCTAAGCAATGACCTAGAACTAAAACAATGATCGCAATTAGGCTGTACAAAATAATTGCCATTATCTCATATAATTGTAATCACACGATTATTTGATCATTGCAGCAGCCCTTTAAACAGTAATTTGCCTAAATGCATGCGTAGAGCCTACCATAGTTGGAGATCAATATAGACCTTTTCAGAAGTATACTGTTGCTAGTCTGTTGCTAGGGGAACAGTTTTGGCCCCTGTTTATTTCCTGTCAGCAACTGTATTAACAAACATTGCAACAGGAAATACAAAGGGGCCTATTTAGAATGTTTATGTTATCAAGTTAGAAAAGGTCTATATGAACCTTTATCATTATTCCTTAGCCTGCAGTTTATTGTAATTAACCATTTTGGGGGAATCATTTTATTTCTCATTCAGACATAGCCTATTTAATGAGGAATTAGCCTAAGTGGAACCGTTTGGTATGAAGAGAATGTTCAGGATGGGTATTACAGAGACGTCGGCTGACAATCAGAGTAATGAGTGTTATGGATAGCAAGATGGCATCAGCCCTGCTGTTTCACAGTATAGTTGTAATACCAGCCAGCCTCTTTAGGATCATATCTGTCTCTGTCAGTAGAATATATGTCAGGACTCATGGGACGTTCCTCTCTGCCCCCCC
>OMKL01119317.1:0-11354 GCA_900302295.1 Parasudis fraserbrunneri
AGAGGAGGAGGGGTGTGGTGGGGGGCTGCTGTCAGCGTACTGTCACTTGTGGGTGACAGGGACAAGAACCGTTAGCGCTGGATTAGCGAGCGCGCCAAGTTTAGCCCCGCAACCTGTTGGCTTTATTTTCACTGCTCTAAGAGCCTTACGCAGCGGCCCAAAGCCAATGGGAACTAGGGCAGCAGAGCTCTGCACGCATCCCACACCCGGATCTGGATCCACGGTCTATATAAGATCTTCCTCTGGAATGCCGCGGTGTCAAACTACCTGTCTTTTTCTGAGTGCGTTTACATGCACACCAATATCCCGCTAATATCCAGGATATTCTTGTAAACATCATATCCCGTTTACAATAACCCGGATAAGCTAGCGATATTAACCGTAATACTGTTGGGCATGTATAGGCCTAACCCTTATCCCAGTGGTATTCAAACTTTTTCCCCCTGAGACACCCTTCCAAGTTTTTTAAGAACTTGAGTCCCCCCCTCCAATAAATACTATTTGTCAACATGCAAACTATAATCGTCACGTTCGTTCATGGCTCGTTCCCAGGCCAAGAGAGACATAAAAATATTCACAGAACGCATACATATTTAGCATGGGTGGCCCCACTGGGAATTGAACCCCTAACGCTGGGAGTGTTGGTGCCATGCTCCACCGATGGAGGAAGCCTTCACAGCACCTCATATGAATCCTACATCTTGTCCCATTGCGTAACACATCCACTTTCAGACCATTTCCCTGACAGCTCACAAATGTGGAGCACAGACACATATGGAGTAGTTCCACAAGGCACTATTTTAGGGCCAAAAATATTCTTCTATGAGAAATCTTTTGAAAACAATTCCCTCACAGAGATTGTGTTCTATCTCTGCGTAGTGGTAGCTTTATCCAAAAACCAATTGTCTGATCTTCTTTTTTTTTATATATATATATATATATATATTTTCATGGATTATGATGTTCCTTTAAAAGAGCCGCACAGCTGCTGGCTTGAGGATTACAAACCTAAAAATAACAGAAATAATAAGACAACCACATGAGCGTTACATGACATCCTGAGTGATCATGAGGAGGGGAAAAAACAGCTGTAAACTTCAGTCAAGTCAAAGTTTAAATTACACATTATATACACGTACAATGGCAGTGAAATGCTTCATTCTTAATTCGTTGATTAATTCGCCTATAGCTCCGAGTGAGCAGCAGTCAGCTGAGGAATGCGTGGCCACAAGCCGGCTCAGGCCAGATGGTCCAATAGCTGAGCTGGAGGCTGCTGCGCACAGGAAGTGAGTGGACAAGCAGGAGCTGTGCCTGCTGATTCTCTGACACAACTCGCAGACATCCTACACACATATCAAGACACGGCTCAAATCAGAGGTGTGAGAGCAGGCGTTTGAGGCCGGGCAGTGTTTGTGGGAGAGGGGTTGATGTTTGATTGTCGGCTGTGACTTGACGATGAGGATCTTGAGAGAGAATATTGAGTGATGGTGTAATGACCAAATGGTCGAACGATCTTCCGAAATGTACATCTTAAACTATATTGAAATCACTCGTGTACAATGTGAAGTATTCAATAAATTATTATTTTATGAACTGCCAAATCCCTAACCAGGATAGGTCTCATGTAGTAACAATATCCTGTTTTCAGTACTTTCCATGCAAGTCAAAATTTGGTATGGCCATCTTCATTATGCAACATGTTGCCAATAAGCACTTCACACTGACAATAAAAAAAACCCTGAATGCATTAAAAGATGAACAAAATACTGATGTGAAGCTTAGCCTCCATTCAATTGTTTGTGATTACTTTTATCTGTCGGCCTCTACGTCAATGGTTCTCAAACATTCTCATGTCAAGGACCCCTGAATTGATATGTAAATGGCCATGGACTCCCATTTGATAAGATTTTGTCCCAGGGCCCCATCTGAGAAGACATTTTTGTTAAAGATTCAGTACAATACAAATTGCATTTTTCAATCTCATTGCATTTTTTGATAGAAGGTATGTTGATGTAAAATTACCAAAATGTTAGAACTGTTGGTGTTGTTGTGAAAATGATGACTGAAGCCCTTTGATCACTATCCCTCTGTATATCAACAGAATCAAACCATTTCAGATATTCAATCTGCTTCCTTGAAGAGATTGCATAATCTACTCAGTTACCCTGATTGGCCTGTCGTAAAGGATATCAGCTAGCTAGTCCACAAACAAGTAATGAAACTAGTTTACTACAATTTAGTTCATTTTAGTGGTTCAAAAACATCCAGCAACTGTGACAATTTATTTATCACTTGCTAGCACAGGTAAGTCAATGTAAATCTACCATAGCAACCAATTGCAACTGGTCCCATGAATTTGTTTACATTTGAAAGCTTCATGTATTATGACTGTACATATGACTGGATGTCTCCTTTCAATGAACAGAAGGCCACGCCCCCTCAACATACTGAGAGTTGGCTGTGCTCAGAGAGGGTGCACGCAAACACTTATAACAAATCAAATAATACATCTGAAGCTGAAAAAAATGATACTCCTAACATTAAGATTCCACAATAAGCTTTTTCTGACTGAATTAACATTGTTGTACTGGTTCTTTAAATATGATTTAATCCAGAATGATATAACTGTCTATACTGTGGGTGGAGAGATAACAGAGGAGAGAGAGTGACACCTGCCACCAGAAGAGTTATTCTTACACACTCTCTCACTGTACTGACTACTTCTAGTGAAGAAAATATTAGTGAAATTAAACTATTCCCCATTTTGCTGGGGACCCCCTGGAACCCCACGTCAAGGACCCCTGGGGGTCCCCGAACCCCACATTGAGAACCACTTGAGAAGTCATCTGGCCACGTGTCCACATGCGAACAAACTTGTCCCCCTCTCACCCACCCACTCATCCCTCCAGATCCCTCTATGGCTTCTCATGTCATAGCCAAGGTGCCGTGGGGTGGCGCATCCGCATACCTATCTAAAATTAGCCTGGTAGTTTCCTGTGCCCCGTAATCCGGGGATATTAAAGCACCAAAAGGCCACGCCACGGACAGGAAGAATGACCATGAAATCTCCAGGGTGCTTGTCGTGCCACGCATACCCCCCGGCTGTCAATCAAAAGGCCTGCCATGACATCACGGGGGTGGGGATTCTAATAATACTCTCTCCGGGTTTGGCTGCAGTGGGCTTCGGGTTTGACTAATGATAGCTATGGATCAGGGATGCGATCGGTGCATGGGGGGCGGGGGGTGGAAACCACGTCAAAGGAATTTTGAGTGTCACTGTCTTCAAATCATTATCCAGTGAATGGAAAAATTCACCTGAAAATGTTAAGGGGGGGGGAAGTGTGTAGTGTGTGCTGGAACATAGTAACCTTTTCATAAATCATTTGCGTCAGGGTCATGAAAGAACAGGTACAGTCTTTTATTACACAGCCAATGATTCACTCTCCTTGTTGGTTTACATTTTGGAGCTATTCTCTTTCCATTCAATACCTCTGAACTCTGAGCTGTAAAGAAGTTAACCGACAGACATCGAGACAAAAAATGTGACAGTGGGCTGATTTGTGTGTATATGTGTGTGCGTGTGTGTTAGATTGTGAGTCAGACCTTATAATTCCGTCTGAGGATTTCACTCCAGGACAAGCGCATACGTGCCGTGGACCAGAAGGACTTTGCGGTGTTAAGGGCTATCTATGGGGCAATCTTTAGAAATGCCTCAATGACTATTTGAGTTTGAGAAAATCAATGCCTGACTCTACCGGTTCCCTTCACTATGAAGAATTAACACACTCACACACACACACACACACTCCAACGCATAGGGCCTACCCATCCCCTCACAAGCACACACTCATTCACTTGCACACACACATGATCACACACACACAAACACACTATTTAGCTGCAAGGATCATCTCGCAGGCCTCCAGGTTTTCACAGGTACACGCTGCCTTGTACGGTGTCATGTGACACCTGGTATGAGGACTTTCACTTCCCCTTTGACGGGCCCTTTGAGCTCCAAAGGACCCGCCTCGTGTGTGAACCCAAAGCCCTCATCATGGGGCAGCGGTACCTGGGAAAACCAGTCCGACTGTGTTTTTTCACCGTGACTGGAATCACGGTGTTATACCTGTTTAGTAACATCTTGCCTTTTGCAAATGATTGTATGAATCCCCCCCCACCCTGAGAACACTGTGTGCTAGACACATTTATACAATTGTCGCGTGACGACATGTTAATTCTGTATTGGAAGGTAAAGTCAAGATGTTTGGAGTGTTGTGGTTAAAGAATAGCCCCTGCCTTTGTGCCTATGATGATTCATGGCTCGCCCACGAGTGTTATTGCTGTCGTGACTGTGTCCGGTGGTTAATGCGGAACTGTACTGTAGGTAAGTAGACACTTACATAAATGTATTACTGTGCAGGCAAAACACAAAACATCCAAATGGAAAAAGAGGCATGGGAGAAAGGAAGGTGTAGACAAAATAGCAATTTATTAATAACTTATCTTTTCTTTACATTCGTAAGAGAGGAGTGTGGAGGGGTGGCGGAGGGTGCCAAGATGGCTTCCTCTAGAAACAGGCCTTCTCTCTCTGGGGGGAGAACAAGACCCTCCCAAAGTTCTGGATTCTTTTCTCTCAACTGACAAAAAAACTGCATTTCACTGCGTTTCCCTGAAGAGGCGAGGCCAGTGGAGCCTCCTGCTCAGTCCACATCTCAGAGACTTTTAACCCCTTGTGCACAGATAAGCATTACCTGCATTAACCCTCAGAGTTCCCCTGCAAGATCAGAGACAAGTCACCAAACACTCCTGCTTTTCATAAAGCTATTTCCATCAAACTCCAACTTGGTACAGCTTAAGATATTTTTAGCGTTTGTCAAATTAAAGAAAAAAAAGAAAAAAGAAGAATAGAAAATAAAAAATAATTCCAGCACTTCTGAAAACTGGTCTTATTACAGACTGCTTCGGGTTTGTGTGATTATTATCATTCTTTTGTAATAAAAAATAACAGAATTTTACATGGATGCTGTAGAGCTGTGAAAAGTGGTGACAACAGAGTTGGGAATTGCTCCAAAGGTTAATGCACAGTCAACACTTGTGTGCACAAATCTAAGGCATACAACCAAGGTGACTTTGATTTGTGTGAGGGTGGGTGCAAAGCAAGGCCTATCGGCTGAATTCACACATAAAGCAATTATGAAATATATTACACATATACAAATTCTTTTTTTTTTTTTTACGATCCTTGGAAAACCTACTCAATTTTTGGCATAATCAACTTAAACATACTGATCAATATACAGTTTGTTTGCTTACATAAAGTAGAAGATGGGAAAAAAAGAGAATCTTCAGTACCCACTTGTTGCAAAGGGTATACACTAGAGCAAGGCTTTACTGTATTGTATTTTATATTAAGATATATATACACAATGTATAAATGTTTCAAAAGACTCCACACGTGTAAAATTGAGTCCAGTATAACTGTGCCATCTAAACCCAGGGTGTTTATACCCCAACACAGGCAAGTCTTCACTGAAGACAAGAGAAATATGCACCCCAAAAAGTCTCATAGGTGCAAGTGCTAGCCCCCCCACCCCCCACCCACAAAAAAAGTATTTCATATTCATTTCTATATTTGTCCAGTTAGAACAATCATGTCTCTTTGGCACACCAGCCTATCAACTTGAAGCATCACCTACAATTGTCCATCAAATCACTTTGTTTCTTCTGACGCACTGACGGAAAATAGAAAAACAAAACAAAACAAAAAAAAAACTTCAGAAGTCCAATAGCAATATAGGGTTATAGAAAGTATCTGTGCTCTCTCTATAAGTATCTCTTCCCCCTTCCTCTCTCTCTCTCTCTCTCTCTCCGTCTATTGTCTCTCCCCCATTTATTTTGCAGCAGCTGCATCTGAGCGCCGGGCAGACCACGTGCCCCTTCCAGTGACCACGCTAGGCAGCTGTCACCTCAAGCCAACTGTATCAATAACGTCAGGAGCCCCTGTCACACAGCAGGTGACGGGGGGAAAAGAGAAACTTTTTTGCAGCCTTTATTTCAGGAGGCCCGCTATGCCTCCGTGCTGACGGGGTGTGTGGGGAGACGTGGCGCGTCCTCACGTGGACTCCAGGGGGTCCAGCTGGAAGACGTTGTGGTTGGTCGGGGTGGTGAAGTAGAGGGGCTGGCTCGGCGCCGCCATGCGGTTGTCACACGGGCTCTTCAGGCCCAGCGTGCGCTCAAAGTCCAGCAGCTGGCCCATGAAGTTGAAGTTGGGGGAGATGTTGGACTTCTTCATCTTGACTATGTCATAAGCGTCATTCATGGACAGGTTGAGCTTCTGCATCAGGTAGGCCACTGTCACGGTGACCGAGCGGCTGATGCCAGCCAGGCAGTGGACCAGGACGCCACACTTCTGACCACGAGCCTCGTCTGGAGGAGAGGAAACAAAACACAGGATATTGTTACAGCTGACTTCTGATAGATGAACACAGCTGGAGTTCAGAGTAACCACGAGACACAAATAAAAGGTCAGTTTACAGCAGGGAAATATAACAACTGAACTGGACTTTGTCTGGAGTTCTGATTTTACTGTTCTGCTTGGGAACCTTTCTGTAGCTGTGGCATTTTTTCTCCTGTTTACAAGTGTGACAAGAGGTAAAGAGCAACCATATTCCTACACAACCAGTGCCTGGGTGACAAACGCCTTAACACGTTCAAGTCAAGTGATGGTCAATGACACTTAAGCAGGTCCAGGAGGGGAAGAGAGCATTAGTTATTATCCCTGACTATCTCCCAGGCATGCCAATCAACAAACAGGGGCCGCGGTGCTTGCACATCAACAGAGGCGACATTCTTTCGTTTTTTTTGGCCTAAAGTACCCGGCTGGGAAATTGACTATTACAGTCTATTAAACCATTCTTCCGCTCACTGGGGTTACTTTGACAATGGTGCCATTTGGGCGTGTAAACGTAGGAGTCATGGGGGCACCCTGTCAAGGCCAACAGGATGTCAACAGGGCCTGTAAATGGCTCCCTTTGTAATGAGGAGGGGAGAGACATTGCCATGTCCTAGATTACTTTCAATGCCGCTTCCTTCCTGTTGCGCTCGAATTACCACCCTCCCTTTGCTAGCTCTCCCCCCTTCTCCTGTTTCAACGTAGCCCTTTGTGTCACAATTACACAAGCCCCGGGACAATACGTAGCCCCGGATGTCTTCCATTGAAGTCAAATCATTTGTATTTTGGCACTGTGTGTTTTAGCCAGCAGCACCATTAGGGCCTACAAGTAGAATTGTATTTCTCTGCCGTGGCACAATGGCCCTAATCTGTGTGTTCTGTGTGTGTGTGTGTGTGTGTCTCCTTGATTGACTGATAACAGAGTACTCAGGGACACCTTCTCTAATCTGAATTGCACAATAAGAACCTAAGAACTTCCTGGTAGTGATAAGGAATATCACATTAATACTATCACTTTCCTGACAAGGCCTCTGGTTTTGCTCATGGTGATTGATTGTAATTTAATAATTGCACCAAGTCCATTAAGTGGTGTAATAACAACAAGAGAATAAAGACAGAGCTACACAAAGAGGAGACTGAATAAACCACGTGTTCGAAAATAATCAGTGAGTTCAAGTCCAACAGAAGAAATGCATTAGTTGCTTACCAATGAAGCTAATGGCCTCGGGGAAGAACTGTGACAGATTCTGGCTCCAGTGATCCGAGATTGGGATCTGCTTGTACTTGAATTCCCCTGCGTTCTCGAAAAGGTTGGGAAGGTTGGGCGTCACGTTTAGGATGTACTTAATACCGTACTCCTCCAAAATGTCCAAGTTTGTCGAGTCCTTGGCGCAGCCCAGGTAGAGGTGCGGGAGGATTTCGACTGGGAAAGAGGGCTGGGGGTTTGAGAGGGGACTCCCGTCGGAGTCGGTAGCGCTGCTCGGGTCTCGGTCGATGTCAGACTCGATGTCCGAGGAGTCGGAGCTTATCCGCAGCCCCCCGAGGCCTAGGACCTGGGAAGTGGGTGAACTGCTGTTGGAAGAGCCGTCCAGATTAGTCTCGCACAGGGCAGGGAACTCGGCTTGGAATTTGCTGAAGCCACCTGGAAAAAAAAGAGTATTGTTCAAATTAGTTCATAATACAGGCCCCATGCATTTAACATTAACATACATTGCAATTATCATGTGCCTCGATTGCCAATTAAAGGTCGCCGTCAATACAGAGAGCTGCGGTTATGAATGATCGGAGGGCCTAAATATGAATGAAAATACACTCACCCTCGAGATAAAATGCCTTGTAACCCTCGTCTTTCATTCTTCTCAGCAGTAAACCCAAGACAGAGCCCCCGTCGACATTTTCATTCCATTCTCTGCTGTACTCGTCGTATAGCACAATGGTATCCGTCTTGCACCTCCGCGCAAATCTTTCCCGGTCTTCGCCATTCGAGAGGAGAGACTTGATGGGGAGATTACCCTTCTTCAGCCGCCGGAGCATGAGGCTCGGGATGGCCACATTTATCGCCGTCTCGACGTGCGAAGATTCGTAGAGCTCTTGCGCTCGGCAGTCCATGACCAACAGGCAGTCTTTACGCGTCTCCAGCTGCTCCCTCAGCCACTCCACGGTCTTGCTGATCGCCATTACCGAATCGAGCTGAACGGGCTTGAGCTTGTCAAGCATTTATAGCAAAAATATGAACACTTGGCTGCAGGAAAATTATTAAATCGGTCTGCGTTACCTTCAGCAGGAGGCCGTAAACAACACTACGCCGACTGGAGCATTGAGGAAATTGCAGTACCGCTGGTTAGGGGGTAAAAATCAATTCTGGAATAATATCAGAAATTCAGATAAAACGATTATCGCTCGTGTCCTTGATTGTCCAGAGGGTTGAATGGAGATCAATAAAATGCGAATCTTTCACCGATTTCCAAATGCAGATTGCCTACACTGGCACTCATTCATGCAACTGCGCGAAGAATGCCCATGTATTTATCAATGACTCACACTGGCCCAGCGAGGAGGCTATGCACTGACGTTTTCTCCGTGTTATATAACTCCCGGTTCGCAGTAGAAATATTTTTTTCTTGATCGTGTCCTTTAAAAATCCAAAGGAATCCTGTGTTGCCTGTAGTTTACTTGTAGATGCACACCGTTCGTATTTCCTTATACTTCTTTCTTAGAATGTCGTCTATTCCCAACGTTCACGTTGTGAATAAGCGTCTATCCTTGCCACGGCGAGTCAGGGCTCGTTGATGTGCTCGCTGCAGCGCCAAGCTCGTGAATGGTTACAAACGCGAGGCGTTTCAATGGATACATTATGTCAGCCAGCCAATCAGAGGACTCCTAGCAGTCGTCGCCTTGGAAACGGGGCCGGATGGAACAGACTGTGTTGATGAATTGTTAATAAGTTTGTCATTCACAAAAACGGAAAGGAATTTCCGCTCCGGATCAAGTGAGTGTGCAAACAAACAGAAGCGGCACTGCAGGGGAAGGAAGGAGAACGACATTACTTCAGAGTGGGGGGATCCTAGCTTGTGATCAGATTTCTTAATTGCAGTTACGTTATATCAAGTTATTGCTTAGCATGGCAGGCGTCACATTGCAACCAGCTATTTTACGCACAGGTGCGTTTTTACGCGCAAGAAACTATTTGATTTTGGAAGCCTCAACCAGGCGAATTGCATTTCCATATATTTTAATCCCAGTAGCATATTGACATGCATAAAAAATCATTTAAAAAAGTTAATAATAGGTTATTTATATATATATCGCAACAATGTTGTAAGCCTATTTTTCCCCTGCGTTATATAAACTATAGGATTATAAAATAATTCGTGTCTATTGGGTTTGTGAGCAGACAACAGCGCGTGGGCAGAGGGCCACCACAGCAGCATTCCCTTTCAGGAGCTATTTCTGTCCTTTTAGCCTTCACTCCACACAGACACTCCACTTGGGCCTGAGGGCTTCATGTGGGTGGCGTTGTATCAATACAATCTCTCTCTCTCTCTCTCTCTCTCTCTCTCTCTCTCTCTCTCTGTGTCTGCTGTGTTTATCTGTGCGTGTGTCACAGATAAACATAAGCGTTCGCCAGTGGTGTGACCTGTTCTGTAATGGCCGGGTTCGGAAGTGAGATTTAAAATCAATCAGCCGGATCTCCAACATTGTCACGTAGCCTACTTCACACCTTTCCAGGCATTCCAAGCGAAACCCACGTTTACAGTGAAGCAGCGATTGCCCCCTATGCCTAATGCTTAATTAGCATGCCTAATGTTCTCGCTTGGAAATTTTAACGTGATTGCCGAATAATCAAAGACAAGTCTACACTTTTCAACCCCATCTGAGGCACACTATACAGTTTTACGCACCCAATGGACTCATTGAAAATCTATTAATGTGTGACTTAATATCCCATTTCAGCCAGTGTTTTTTTTTTCTGTCTCACACTTCAGTTTCAACGGCCTTAAACCAAGATACAGTAATGTCACTATCGATGCGTGTGCCACAGCCCTTTGTCAAGCAATCACAAAAGATTTCCTGACATTTCTTGTATTGGATATCTAAACTTGTTATGATAATGACGCCTGGCGATGATGAACAAATTAAATTGTGGCGTCAAAAGCCCTGACCAGGGCGAATTTGAAGATTAAAAGGAATATACACACGCACACGCTCGTGCATGAACATACACACACACAGAGAGAGAGCGATTTGTGTGTGTGTGTGTGTGTGTGTGTGTGTGTGTGTGTGTGTGTGTGTGTGTGTGTGTGTGTGTGCATGCGCACACACTATATTCTTTTCAGTCTTCAAATTTGCTTGGGTCAAGGTGAGGACACAAAACACACACAGCGACCCACTCTCACTCACACATAAGTTGACCAAGAAGCGGCTGCTCTGCGTATGTGTGTGTGCGTGTGTGTGTGTTTGTGTGCGTGCGTGTGTGCGCGTAGCAGCACCAGTGGTAGCAGCAGCCGTTTGGCCCACCAGCCTGACATCACAGTGTGACATCACTCCCTCTGAATGGAGCCGAGCTGTTCCCTTTCACCTTCACATGCAGTCTGCTCGCTTTCATTCCCCCCTTCTGTCCTTCTTCCTTTCTTTCTTCATTCTTTCTTTCTTTCCTTCCTCTCAGCCACTGCTCTCACTCTCTCTCTTTCCATTTTCCCTCCTTTCTGCTCTCTTTTTCCTGAATTCCTCTCGAGGCCAGGGCCTTCTCCCTTTTTCTTTCTCTCTTACACTCTCTCTCTCTCTCTCTCTCTCTCTGTAGATTATAACTCCTTGCAGAAGGCTGATACTGTGTGCTGACAACAGGAAGGAGATGGAGGAGTGGATGGCAGCACTGCGGAGCGTCCAGAACAGAGAACACTTC
>OMKL01119332.1:0-11908 GCA_900302295.1 Parasudis fraserbrunneri
TTGTGGATTGACCGATGGGACTTATTTCGTAAGATGGTGGAGTAAATACGCAAAAAGATGATGCTGTGCCACAGTTTGGGAAGATCCCTGTGTTATTAAAAAACGGCTAGCCTGGTCTGATCTCTCGCCTGCTCTCTGCTGTGATCACACCAAGGCGCGGGTACACCTGCCCTGAAGAACATGGAGGTGGTCTGCACGGTGCCCTGCCGGTCCCTCCTCAGCCCCAGCTACTATCACAGCTTCGGCATGACCGACAACTACTTCATCTTCATCGAACAGCCTTTCAAACTGGACATCCTCAAGATGGCCACCGCATACATGAGGGGCGTCAACTGGGCGAGCTGCCTGAAGTACTTCCCTGAGGATAATGTGAGGGGCGATTATGAAAATGATATCGTTGTAGTCTCACTGTCCTGATCTCATTTATTCGACTTAATATATTTCATATAGTGATCATATTTACACATATTTTGCGTAAGTTTCCTATCTCTATTCAGTTACATAGCGTATTACAAATTAATACATGTGATATTGTATTTTATTTATTCGTGAGTTGAAATCATGCACGGCAGTGCAACTTTTCACCCGTTATGCTGTGTGTTTACTCTGTGAACAGACTCTGATCCACCTGATCGACAGAAAGACGGGAAAAGAGGTCGGGACAAAGTTCTACACCGGAGCGATGGTGGTGTACCATCACGTGAACGCGTTCGAGGACGAGGGTCACGTGGTCTTCGATGTCATCGCCTACGACGATAACAGCCTTTACAACATGTTTTATCTGGACAAACTGACCGGGGGCGGTCGGGAGACACATCAGGCTTACTCCAAACCAACTTACAGGAGATTTGCTCTTCCCCTGCAGTCTGACAAGGTGTGATTGATGAATCTGAGGGTTGGGCCCGGTTCTCTTTCGATTCAGGAATGCGGATTTTCATCGAAATTCAAATACTGGATAAAAAAATTAAAAAAACCTTTAATGAAGTCCAGCTTTTCCTGAATCAGGTCACCTTTGGTGTGTCTGTGAACACTTGTTTTGGGAGTCAAATCACATTCAGTTCAATCAAGTCAATAGATTCAATTCAGTCAGTTCATTCAATAAGTATTAATCAATTCAATTGATAATAATTAAGTAATTAATTAAAATATTGAAGAAAAACAACTTTCAGCATGAGATTATTTTGGAATCATATAATCATTATCATCATATGATGCATTTGATATATCATTAAAGTAATGTTTGACAATTTTGTTACAAATTGGGAGTATTTTCCATCCACCCAAAAAGCATTTCCACTGGTATTTCAGTGTATTTTTTAGATATCGGAAGCAGAAATGGTTAGCCTTCATTAGCAATGCTAGTGGAAGTCAATGGGGTATGAAGAATATCTCAAAACAAATTGCATGTAGCGCCCTCCAGATATCTTCATAACTGTTTGACAACAGTTAATTATATCAAAAGACTTCTGTTGACTTCCACTAGCATTGATAAAGATGCTAAGAATTTCTACTTCCGATATCTCAAAAACCAAAACACTGGTGCAAGTGCATTTTGAATGGACTGCAATGACTACCAGTTTGTAACAATTCAGATAGGCTTCGTAAAATGTTTAAAGTATCCCTTTAGAAAATACCTGAGAATGTCTTTAGCAAACAAATTGCAGTTCCTGTTTACATTTTGCATTGGATCGAATTTAATGTGAACTTATTCCAGCCACATTATGGCAAGAAAGATTTTAATCTCAATGGGACTAACCTGGTGAAAATAAATGTTAAATAAAATTATGACTAATCAATCCTACACGATACAGGGACATCTCTTAACAGTGTCTTTTCGCTGTTGAACGTTCTCTGTAGGGGGTGGAGGTGGGAGAGGACCTGGTGAAGCTTAAGTTCACAACAGCCAGTGCTGTGAAGGAGAAAGATGGCAAGCTGACCTGCCAGCCAGAGGTGCTTTGTGGAGGTAAAAACCTACACCAGTGAATTCTCGTGCGAGACATTTATAATGAACTGAGTTCCCACTGTTAGGATAAAAATGTCACGCCTAATTAGCAACTCCGGATTTGTGTCTGCAAATGAGAGGTGCTATATAAATGGAATCTATTATTATTATTATTAATATCTTAGCATTGATTTTATGAGTAAAATTGCATTTATTTATTTTTTTATTGCAGGTGTTGAATTGCCCAGAATCAATTATGACTTCAATGGGCAGAAACACCGGTTTGTCTACATGACTTGTGTGGAGATGTCTGCAGTGGCAACTAAGGTAAAATCATTTTCTTTTAAGAATCTTTTCAAACACTAAACAAAGACAGAAGCTTTTGGGTCTTAATTGGATGATTTTATTTTGGTCCTCAGCCAACTAAAAATGTGTTACCCGTTGCTAAGCGATCAACGTCCTCGCCTGCTTTCTCCCAGTGTTGTCACGAGTATCGCTTAATTCATGGCTTGTAGATTAAATGTAAACAAGGAGAAGTGATACCCTTCATGTTGTAAGGTGTAAGTATGTATACGGTTATTAACGCTCATGGAAAGCCCTCGTCCAATCACAGCGCATGTTTGGAAATAAACCTTGTATGGTTACTCCAGGATGTTGCTGAGAACATCCTTCTTTCTGCTTCCTGACAAGTCTTTTTTTGTAACTGTTTTTGAACTGTTGTTCGCCAAAAGAGACTTGAAACTTGCAGATCTGTGCAAAAAGTATATATTAAATAGACGACGATTTGCGAAACAGATTCTTCCTGCCAGCATTGTCTTCGCAGCAGACAGGGAGCAGTTTGCAGAAGTGAGACTGACCAAGTGACATAGACAAATAGACAAAGCATCTGAAATAAGTGTTAATATAATATCTTTGGTTGTTACTCTCAAGCATCCTGTCTTCTTGTAGTTCGTTTTCCTCCAACATGGCTGCCTGCAGCCTTTGGTAACCAGTTTGGAAAGAAAATGCCTTATTTCTGTTTTGTAGTAGAGTAGGTAAAATGTTGGAAAAGCATATTACTGTTCCACCGTGACTTGTTTATAAGGTTGAGCGATAAGACGCCAAATTATAAAAGTTTTTGTTGATTTATTTCTCATATCAACACATAGCAACCATAGCAACAGGAAGGGACAATGGTCATTCCAATGGTCATTCCAAACATTCTGTGAAAGGCCTCTATCATCTTATTTCATCATAGTGCCGTCACATGAGAGGGGGGTAAATGACACTCACTGTCGCTGAAAACAGCAGTTGTATTGAAAAATTACCCTCGTAAAGAAATTAGTCAAATGTACTTTTCCCTCACGTGAATCAACAGAGTAGGCCCTAAACCTTAGATAATCTAATCTAATCTGACGGATCCTAACCTCGACGCAGTTACGTGGGAGTATTCTTTATGTTCACGACCAACAACGTTCTGTATTCATAACTGTCTGAACTAGAGGAAAGGTCAAGAGGGTGGGGCAGAGTACTGCAGTGGTGGCTCACCATCACGCGATCTTCAGTATCTTCACCAATTAAGATAACGTGACTTTATGACGCGCTATCTCTGAGCAAGCTGAAGCATTAGGTTAGATTATAGGGTCTTAAAAGTCCAATCCGCAATACATAAACAAATGGATCGCCCCACCACCAAAAAATATGAAAGAAATCAGAATGGGGGACTAGTTTTCATTTTCTACAGTCGTAGATTGACAGAGCTCTTGACAAGGCAACAAGGGCTAACCCAAGACAACAGGTCGATTTTTTTTATCGTATTTGCTGTATTATGTGGCTGTAAAAGATTTGTTTTTACGTTTTACGCAATATTTGTAATCACTGGAGTAAGAGAGACCTGTATTCTGGTTTATAATAGTTTAAGAAAGTTGAAAAAAAAACAACTTTTCATCGACAAAGCAAGCTCTCCAAGGAAGTATGTACTCAGTAATACTTCTCCTACTTTTATATATATATATATACACATACATATATATGTATGTATGTATGTATATATATATATATATATATGTATGTATGTTTATTTAATATTGGATTACATACTACATACTTTGGATAACATGGTCTATTACAATACAGTCAGAACCGGGTACCTGCTATCACTTGCCAGGGTGCTGGTCTGTACTTGCTTCACTCCTCCATTTAATATTGTATTTTATACAGATAAATTAAGTTATATTGTGCAGTGCCTCCTCATGTAATCTACCTCTTACGTGTACTGTAGTGTGCATGCTTGGTCACAATAGTATTCTGGTCCCAGGGCCGATCCCATGGTCAGTCCCACGGTCGCATGAGATCTCTGATGTTTTCAAAGAAACCTGGTTGTCTCGACCTAAATAATGGATATAGACCTTTCCTTCAGCCAGATTAAAATTGATCGCCCAGTCAAAGTATCACAGGGCCTCCTTAAAGGGGAATACCACCCATTTGAAGAATTCTCATATGTTCTCTCTGTGCCCCAGGACAGTTCAATCAGTATTTGTGAACACACAACTCTCTCCTAAAGCTAGAAATAGAGAGAACCCTCCAATCTGTGATGTCACTGGGATGTAAAATTTGGAGCTGCTCCATAGACAGTGAATGAGGCTCTGACTCTATGAGGCCATAAAATGTTTTTTCGTGAGCTCTTACACCCAAATGAGGTTTATATTCTAGCATTGTTAGAAGGTCTGAACCAGAATTAATTGCATCACTCATTTGGGTGAAAGAGCTCACACAAAAATGTTATGGCTTCACGAAGTCATCACCGATTGGGTTCTCTCCATAGAAATTGCTGATTTCTAGCTTAAGGAGAGAGTGGTGCGCGTTCACAAATATTAACTGAACTGCCCTGGGGCACAGGATGAACATAAGGTGAATTCTTAAAATGGGTGGTATTCCCCTTTAATGCCCCTGTCGCAAGAGGGTACTGTGACGACCCAATAATCTTTCGTTTGGCACATGAGTCCATAGTAAAACATCTAGTTCATTCAACTGACAACCGGGTAAAATCACAATCGAATCACAACATCCTCTTCGTTATCCCGTCAGATTGTGAAGTTCGACACGGAGACCAAGCAGATGGCCGAGTGGAGAGAGGAAAACTGCTGGCCGTCGGAGGCCATGTTCATCCCCCGACCCGGCGGAGAGGCAGAGGACGACGGTGAGACGGCTGTGTGCGGTTCACGTGTTTGCCGGTAGAGTTCCGTGTTGAGATACCGGCGCGCTTCACCGTGCGGGTCGTGGCTAGATGGGATACGGCGAAGACCGCGAGCGAGCTGCGGACCTCACGTCGCACCGAAAGTCACGATGAGTTTCACGGGCAACGAACGTAACTAGGCGACTTGGACAGCACAAAGCCGATACGAAACTCATCGGTGTTTGATACGATGTGCGGTTCGTAACCGTTTCCTCGGCAGAACGTATGAGGACACATCTGATTACACTGTGAGCTTCCTGTTTTGGAAAAGGACATGTGTCCTGGTTTTTGAAGGCTAAAACACTTGCCCCATTGGATTGGATTGTGGAGTCTGGTGAGAGGATGCGACACAGTGCCAAGTTTCTCCATACTAAAGTGATCAGTGAAATTATGGCCTGTACTAGTCAACATCATGCCAGACAAAGTTTAAATAGGGTCTGGGTTAAAATAAATAAAAATAAAAATAAAAAGTTAAAAGTTAACCTGTCCTTTAATAATCGACTCGTTGAATACGAGAAGGCAATATCATTAAGTTCCAGTGTTTTCCTTTTAAATTCACGTTCTCACAGTAGCCTTTTCTCTGCCTTGTCTCCAGGTGTGGTTTTAACATCGGTCATCAACTCCAATCCGGGGGAGTCTGGCTTCATCCTGGTGCTCGACGGGAAGACGTTCAAAGAGGCGGCGCGAGCTTACGTGAACACCGACCTCCACATGGACATGCACGGATATTTCATCCCACAGGGACATTAGTCACGTTGAAATAGACTAGACCTTCGCAGACCTCGTTGTCCAGAGGAAAATATCAACTTACGGTCTAGAGGAAAATATTAATGTAACAGTCCAGAAGAAAATATTATTATTATTAATGTACATACACATATATAGTATTATCCTCCCCTCTCGGGAGAATTTGAGGGATTATGTTTGGGTGAGGGGATTTAAACAGCATTTGTTGATTTTATCAAGGCCTAAAAGGTAGCCTTTGCATGTTTACATATTTCTGTATTGTATTTACACCACATTTTCTGGCATGCCTGTGGCCTGTGGTAAATATTGTACTGTACTTTGCTCATGCAGAGATTAGAGTAGAGGAGGTTATCAGGTTTGTCGTCACTTCTCAGTTACACAAGATCACAGCTGGGCATCATTTCACATGGGTGCACCCTGAGGGATAAAACGTATATGGTAGGTATATCTGTACGGTGAGATCCACTGGTGTGTTTACATAATGGGCAAAGAGGATGATCATGCCCAGATGCCCCTTTTATGTAGCGCAGGTGTTGTTATGGTTCTCCAGCCAGGAGCCCAAATTTATTGAATTTAGTCTTGCCTCAGGACCAAGATTTATAAAAACATGACTAGTGTTCTGTTCATGTGGGGACCCAAAAGGTACAAGCCCGTGACCCGTTTTTGGATCCGGAGCTGCAGTTTATGAAACGCTGATGAAAGGCAATGCTCCCCAGAGGGCACGGCCTAATCATCTGAAGCTTAAGCCCGTGAAGGTGGACGTTTAGACGCCTTCATTTGGTTCCCGGAGAATTGTTGTGTTTTCGCCTTACGAGGTACCATGAAGGGACACTTTCAGCTTCACAGGGGAAGGCTGAAGGGACAAACCAAGCCCAGGTGTTCCTAAAGGGGGCTGTGGGTAGGACATGGCGGCTGGTAGCCTGACACGTCAGACCCTGGTGTGTCAGGCTAGGCGGTGGGGTGCCGAGGGTTGCCCTCAATACCAGTTTGTGCCATTTTGGAATAATGTAACAATGGTGAGTAATATTGCACTGCAGTTGGTGAGTGGTTCTAGTTCCGGGTATTCACTGCATTCATTTTGAAAACATGGACACTGGGCCTCATGACAAGAGCCTCTTTGTAAAAAAAAAAAAAATTAAAACAAACTTGACACTTATTTAATCTATTTTGAAGATCTATTTTGAAGAATAGTTGTTCCGTCATCCGAAATAAGTTGATTTTTTTTTGTACATTTCTGATCTAGAAAACATCATCCATGCTTTTATTTTGTCTTATTGTCTTGTGGGTTATTGTATGTCATGATACTCCAATCTCAGGCAAAAATATTATTTCCCTTCTGCAGCTTGTATGTTGGACAGCTTGTATGTTGTATATAATCAACATACATACAACATAAGCTGCAGAAGGATTTAGAATCCAGACAGATGAACACATGAGTCAATTATAGGCTCATTGTTGGCTTCCAGTCCAGGTTTAGAATTGAGTCTACGGTCTTATTAATTACTTATAAAGCAAGGCATGATCTCACTTTGGTTTTATAGCAAACTCTTTAAAACCTTGTGAACAGAAGCAGCCTTATGTTGTAACCAGGCAAGGCTCTACAAACTGTTCCAAAGTCCAGACTCAAAACGAAAACCAGAGGCCATTTTATTGTCGTGGTTCCCAGAACAAGCCAGATAAGATTGGTGGAGACACATTTATAAACTGATCTACTTTAATGAGCCTTCTTTGGATTGCCAATAATGTGTGTGGATGTTAGTTTTGAGACTGTATGTAATGTATGACCTCTTTATCTGTATATATTCATACCACTTAATAATTACAATCTTAACTCTTAAATAAACTGAATTTATTTATTTGAATATCACACTGTACCTTCGTTTAGAAAAGTGCCTTACAACAAAAAATGCTGATGATAATGAGAGGAATAGCCGAACTGTTTTCTCAATTTCTCACAATAAATGTACAAATGGACATCATGTAGCCTTCAATAGCAAACTCTGCCTCATTCAGCACCTGTATGCGGTTGTACTACCGTAGTTTTAATATGTAGTCCCCAGATTAAAGCTAAGGGTTACAGGGTACAACTAGAATGTTGGACTTCTAGCCCTTTCTCCTACTCATCGGTGATGTCGAAGGTTTGAATCCTTTCTCAGCACAATCCACGTTGCGCTTCATACCGGACACCCGGCTCAGTTAGCGATACAACTAACGCACAGTACGGTAATGAGGGCACCCCTGGCAGTTGTCTGCAGGTAAGTTGGTGAAGAGGTTCACGCGTTCTGCGCAAAATGACACTGGCACACACGGTCTCCGATGATTTATTACAGCCATTGTTTCAGGTCAGGACGCACCTAAATTCAGTTTACCCACCTATTTATTACCTTTCAGGAAGGGTAAACCCATACTATAGTGGGAAAATAAATATTTTGTATATAGGTGATAATTACTGTGATCATCAACTGGAGTTCATAGTTTACCCACCATCCAATTTTACCACCGCATCGCATCATCATCTTTATGATTTAATTTAATACTATACAGATGATAGTAGTATGCACGTTCTCTGTGCAGTATCCGATTGATACAATTTACATGAAAATATGGACTTTTAGAGGAAATTAAATAAAGAATAATTCTAAAATCTGAGAACTGTATTCAATTGTATTTGTTGGTATATATTGGTGATTTTTGGCACTGCTGTGATCATCGTGTGTTAACCCACCTTTTATTTTACAACGACATCACTGTCTGTTTTTGTGTCATGGTCTTGGCCAACAGTGTGGCGCATGAGGGTTAAGACTAGCAAAGCACCGTGTTTTGGCCACATACAGTATATACCATATACCACCTATATCTCATGAACAGGTGGGCATGTTGCATGTATGTTTTCATGGCTGAGGGTGCAGGTGAGGAAGTGTGACGTGAGAGGGTTTAAGGTAGTGTTGAGAAATATACAGATGCTTGTAGTTTATTGTCTGTCCGTGTTATCAAATCGTGGCATTGTTTTGATGTCGTAAACCATATTATACAAGACGATGGACAATTCAAGTGATACGTTATCGCTTCATGATCCCCGAGTCTCTTCAAAACTGAGTGCAGGAACTCATCTTACTCACTAGAGGGCGATAATGACTTTCATCACCCATCCACTTGACTACACAACTGGTTCCCAAACTTTTTCTTAACTGGGATCAACGTAAAATACTCACAATAAAATGTTTTAACCTCGAACACATTTTTATGTATCACTACACGAATAACACCACTCGATGTAGTCACTTCATTTCTCGTGGGTGAAATTTAATAGCACATCAAAACTAACAAAGTCAACAACAAACTAAGTCAAACAACAGATCAATAAATAATCATGGAAGACACAATATGAATGGACCTGTGAAGGAGCAGCAGGATAACATATAGCAGTAATGACACACAGCGCTGTATCAGGGGCCTTCAAGGTCACCTGCAGTGCATTGGTTTTTTAAGAATTCACATCATTCCTGTGCAGACCAGCCAACATTCGTGAATAAACCCCATAAACAATGAATGGAGTACTGACTTTGTGGGCCCATAAAATGTTTATGTGAGCTCATGTACCAAAATAAGTTAAAAAATCCGGTTGGTGAAAGACCTTTTAGCAATACTAGAGTACGAACCTCATTTAGGTGGGAGAACTCAACTTAAATATTTTATGGCTCCAAAAAAAGTCAGTGCCCCATTCGCCGCCTACGGAGCGGCCAAAGATGTTACTTCCGGGTAACGTCACAAAATCAAGAGTTCTCTCTCCGTTTCTGGCTGTGAGTGTGGTGCATGGTCACAAACAGTGGCTGCACTGTCCCTGGGCTCGTGGATAACGTTTGTGAATTCTTAAAACGGGTGGCGTTTCCCTTTAACTCGTTCTCGTACTGTGAATATGTTCTACATACGTGTCACATGATTGGTGCGGCGTAGGCGTATATAAGGTAGGAATGCTGGGAGCAGCTTAGAGAAAAAAGGCAGTGAACTGTCGCTACTGTACCGCTGAGGGGGTTTGAGTTGGCTGAGAGAATAGGCCGCTCTCTCTCTCTCTCTCTCTCTGTAGACGACAGCGAAGGGTTAACCGGTTAAAGAAATGTAGATTTCAAAAGTGCTCTTTGACACACACGTATGCACGCACATGCACACAGGCACACACGTACATGTACACACACACACACACACACATACACACACAAGCTGACCACAATTTGACCTTGATTCAGTGTATCATATAAATTACACTCCAGCATATTTGAGGGCAGTAAGTATTGCAATTTTTCTATTCCGCTGTAATGAAACAAACCAGTTTGTTGCGAGTGCTGCGTGTGTTTCAGTGTCAAGTGTAAACTGTATGACAAACTGTGTGTGCCCAAATGTGCACACACGCACGCACACACACACACGCACACACGTACGCACACACACACACACGCACACACACACACGCACACACAGACACGCGCACACACACACACACACACACACACACACACACACACACGCACACACAGACACGCGCACACACGTTGGGACTATGGCAAAAGGCAGTGTGTTGAGCTAGACTGCCTCGAACCCAACATCAACATTTACACTTTTTCAATGTACGTTATCCTTTGAAATTCTCCGGCCTTTCACTTCATTTGAAACCAGAAAACACCACTTTTATCCATAATATGTATGTATCCGCAAGTATCCATAACTGAGAGTATTACCTACATACTACAGGACTGGAGATATTCTCTGTGGACAGCTAGACAATGAAACGGAGTAAAAAAAAATCTTTTTTAAAAAGTAAGATAAGATTTAGGCTAGTTTGAAAGGTGTAAAATCAGGGATGAGGGGCAAAATCACATTGCAATCTTTCAGAGATGTATCAATTCCCATGGATTCAGTCTACACATATTTAGTAAAGACCTTTTCAACAGCATTTTCAGTTGCTAGGTAATGACATTTTCGTTGCAGTTAAAACGTGCGGTCCGCGAACGCGAAAAACCAATGATCGGTCGATGTAACAGAATTTTTGAATATTGGCAACTGTT
Source organism: Parasudis fraserbrunneri (assembly GCA_900302295.1). Lineage (NCBI taxonomy): Eukaryota > Metazoa > Chordata > Actinopteri > Aulopiformes > Chlorophthalmidae > Parasudis > Parasudis fraserbrunneri. The sequence continues at coordinate 10,964 of OMKL01119332.1, forward strand.
CGAATGTAGTTGAGGAGCTAACAGTGGAGAAAGTGAAACCTATGATCAGAACAGACACTGTTACACGATTCTTCCTTTGGATTAACTTCTCGTGAAGGGAACAGTGAAATTAAATTATCTCCCATTTTTTCGGGGGCCCCCCTGGTCCCTCAAGGACCCCAGGAACCCACATTGAGAACCACTGGTGTATAACACCCATTTCACCCATACTCTCCTATCGAAGGCTACCAGATGTTTCCGAGGACCAGCATAAGTCACATATGTGTGTATTTTCAGAGGCATCCCTAGATTTTTGGGGGCCATATAGGCAAAAATATTATTTGGGGGCCCTTCCATTTTTACCTGAAAACAGATCTTCACACCAGAGGGGTACAGCCGTTTCCACATTTTGCTGCTCAGTTGAAATTATGTTTGAAAGGATGATTGACGGCTGGATGGGGAATTCTGATTGGTTGGTTGAAATTATGTTTGACATGACTTTCGACGTTTTGAGGGACCCTCTGATTGGCTGACTGACCTCCCTACAACCAATTAAATAAGGACCATAGCACTTCAATAAATTATTCCACTACTAATTCAGCATTCATACTGACAATTCTTTTGATCTATCTTTCAACTTCTGATTGATTGGGGGCCTTATTAAGGAAGGCGGGGCCCTAAGCGCAGAGCCTGATCTGTCTAGTGAACAGGACGGCCCTGTGTAGTCTAGGTTACATAAGGTGTAATTGTTTCAAAAGGAAACATTGAAAAGGTCTATTGACAATAGCCCCTTTTCCACAGTGGTACCAAATGGGCTTGTCAGGTCCCGGGCCAACTAAAATGTTTATATGACAGTGAAAAGCACTGATTTTCATTTAGTCGAAACACTGAGGTGAGAAGTCATCTCTTTTGGCAATAAAATACAAAAAGAATAACAGGATTGTTGTTTTTTGGGGGATGTGGGGG
>OMKL01119334.1:22366-33375 GCA_900302295.1 Parasudis fraserbrunneri
TGGAACAAAATGAAATGTTGTTGAATGTCACCATATAGCTACTGATCTGTGTGTCTCACGATTTACTGGGAGTGGGCAAAGATTACTTTGAGTGATTCACAGGTTATCAGTAATTCTCATTAGAGGTTTAGTCTACCATGCAAAGATTACTTTGATTCACAGGGTATCAGTAATTATCATGAGAGGAATAGTCTATCCATGTGTTCTAGGTTCTAGTTTCTTTTTAGTTAGTTTTAGAAGTACACAATATAGTTTCAGTTCATTTTTTTTTCTTCTAGTTTTTGTTTTTGTTTCAGTTAACTAAAATGTTTTTTCACACCTAGTTTTAGTTTTTAGTTTTGTTTTAGTTAACTATAATAACCTTGCTTGGGACAAAAAAAGGTTTGTTGCTTTGGCTCTATACTCCACCACACTGAATTTGAAATGGAACTAGAAAGTAAAGTTTGCAAACTTGTTAGTTGACTTGACAAAGCCAAGCTGTAACCGAATGAAAGATGTTAACATTTCCAACAAGCCATCCCCCAACTCTCTAATAGTTCTGAGTGATCAAAGATAGACCAATCAGGAAAAGGGGTGGGACTTAGTTCATTGACATATAACCCTTTGCTGAGTCCAACAAGCCACCCCCCCAACTCTATGACAAATGGTGTAAAGGTTATTAAGGATTACAAATCAGTGAATAAGGGGTTATATGTAGGATGGAGTGATGGAAAAAGGAGAAGAAAGGTGCCTGTCCCAAGTTAATTGTGATAATAGCTACACCCTTTTATAAGTCTGAGAAGTCCAGTACAGAGAGATCCAGCTGCATTAGCCAAGCTTGGCACAAGAACTGGAAGCAGGGGGAATCTGTTAGCCTGGCTCCATCAAAAGTGAAGAAATATACCTTCCACCAACTCCTAAACTCTTATTTACACATTGTATCTTGTGTATTTACCTTGTGCTGAGATAGCGATGTAAAAATGAGACATTGTAGTTTTCAGTGCAGATACACTGTTGGAGCTATTTTCTTGACGAACAGCTGCTGGGCGCAGTGATTATGGTCTTTCAGATACATGACACGGTAAGGGCACTGCTGTGCTCTGAAACCCATTGTTTTCAATGGCTTGCGCCATGCAAAGATGGCTTGTCACTGCGCAGCGTGTCCCTCGGTGAGCTCCCGCCTAAAGTTCAACTAGGTTGAACTCTAGAAGTACTATTAGATAATAGACCACAGAAGGTAAATTCCACCAGTCTCGCCCCCTGGTTCAAAATACCTTCAATTTAACATTGTGCAAATGTGCCTCAGGGAATACTGTTCTTCCTACAATAACAGTTTTTTAATTTGTTGTTAATAAATACAACTGCTGCCAATAATGATAATCGTGTATAAACATCCCATGAAATTAAAAATGCGTTTTCCTCCATTTGACCCCTTTTGTCAGCACCTATCATTTCCTCTTCCTCAAAAACGGACCTACTCTGTGAGTGACATCTTTCTGCACAAGGGGGGGAACCCCTCCCCCCTCAAAGTGTTCGGTTTTGAACCATGCCCTCCAATGCACAGGTATTTTAGGATGTCAATTAAATGTCAATAGGGCTGCAACGAACAACTATTTTGATGACAGATTAATCTGTTGATTATTTCTTGGATTAATCAGCGAAAAAGAAAAACCTACGTTTTATTTCCAGCATTTTATTCAAAAAACCAAAATGTGTTATTCCTCGTCTTGTACAATGCTCCTTCAAACAACTTGCAAATTTAAGGTTATAAATACAAAAAAAAAAACGTAAATGTATGCTATACATCAAGAGTGCAGAAAATATAGGTTTCTTTAAAGTGCACATAGCAGGTCCTTTTACATTTGTTCTCAAAACAAAAACCTGTTTAAGTCTTCAGTTTGAAAGGAGCTGAATAGTTTAAATAATAAAGAAAAACATTCAACACTATGTATTAACAGGCTTTGCTATACATCAAATAGCTTCAACAACAGGCCATGGAGATGCATCATAACATAGACCCAACTAATCCATAATAAAAATGATTAGTTGTCGATTAGTCGATTAGTTGTTGCAGCCCTAAACGTCAGTCAAATTGGCCTCCTGCCCCACCCCAAAAGTCTGTTGCATTTGGAAATACATCAAATTGCAGAAGCTCGTGGTGCTGTAAATGCTGTTTCCATGGATCTTAAAAGGCTGAAATGAAGTTACACAATTTTATGCTAGGCTCCAGCAGATGGTTAAACTACCTAACTATGACATATATAACATTGCGACATGGCTGCAGTTGGTAGTTTGTAGAGAAAGTGGTGGTCCTCCTGAGTCTGTGGACATATGTTTCATGCTGCCACTAAGCTAGTAGACTTGTACAGTGTCCAATATAGTCCGAAAATGGCACTTGGGGTGTAGTATAGGTGGATTTCAGGTCCAGCAAAAGGTTCTACCACACAGCTTTTGCTTAGATGACAGTGGAAAGAGAAAGTGGAGGTCTTGACGAGTGCTTTGATATTGGTTACATGCTGAGACAACTCAAGTAGACCTGTACAGTGTCCAATCTTTATAGCCTATGCATTCCAATAAACCGCATTTGTCCATTTAGGTACTGAGAAGACCATTATCAAAACTATTATAACTATTATATTGTATAGTTTTGTTAAATCCTTCGTTTGTTTTAATGTGCAAATTGTTTTGGGTTTTAATTGTTTTGGGTCACTTCTGTGTGATGCAGACTTCTGCAGGGCCGTGCCTTTACTTTGAAAACTCCGACCGGAGGTTTCGTTGTTGCTGTTGCCAGCACGGAACACAGGTGGTGAATAGTATCAGCTAGCTATCACGCAGCAATAACTTACTTTGAGAACGAGAACCTGATTCAATAAGATATAGCTAACGATAGATCAACCGTACAATCATGGTTCGTAAGTGTGCTGTAAATACTTGCGATAATAGGCAAAAGACGGGGACTCGTTATATGTTACATAGAATTCCAACCAACAATCCAGACCGGATGAAACTATGGCTGTTTGCCCTTAACATAGATCCCAACACACCGACAGAAATAATCAAGAAGCGGCTTGTTTGCTCAGAGCATTTTGTACGAGATGACTATTTTGAAAAAATGGAACTTTCATCCCGAACAATGAGACTTTTTCTGAAGGATACGGCCATCCCATCAGTCGGCATCACACAGAAAGTACGAAGTGGAACACCGTTACCGGTGGTAGGCCAGAGGCTAAGTAACCGCAAACCTTGACTAATGTAATGTTTGTTATGTTTTCAGACAGAAGCACTAATATTGTGAGATTGGGTGAATGGGACTATCACTTTGCTGGATTCGCCCAGTTCACAACCTTTTCCATGTCAAGTTCCCCCACACTGATGCACATTAAGCCACAGACCGCATTTGATATTACTTTGATTCCGGGACTCCCATCAGAGATTGTTTTTGGGAACACGTGGATATGACCAGGGTTAACGGAAATAAAATGGAAATATAGGGGTTATTTGCACAGGCGTTATTTACCATGTCATATGCAGATAGAGACATACACCTTTAAAATATCATAAGCAGACATAGTTGTAAACCTTCTAATAGAAAAACATTGTATTATATATGGAATTGCTGTACACATGTGATGGGAAAATGCACTGTGCATGCAGAGGGTTGTAATTTAATTGAATTCCTATTAAATTGGATGCTGCAAAATCTGTCTAAAGGGTTCACTCTGCCCCCATCTTGATAACAGGGACTAACAAGACCAGGCCCCTGTCTGTTTGAATGGGGAGTCATCTGTATGTAAGAATCTGTCATGCATATCATTTTAATTTTTCTTTAATATCTGAAGTTATGGCTGCACGATATTAGGAAAATATGCGTTAACATTGAATATTGTAATGATGATGTGACTTGCGATAAATAAACAAATATTGAAGTATACAATATTAATACTTTTCTGCTTTAGGTTCGCTGCTAACATAGACCCCAGACAATGAATAGCCTATGCCCACAGAATAAAAGAAAGGAAATATAATATGCTTTTATTGAACAAATTGCACCTAAGTAACCACTGTATTGAAAACAAATACCACCAACATTGTTGTGTGGTGTAAAAGTTTCTTGAAGTTTAATGTTACAACTAACATTATTTACAGAAACTGTATGTGGTAGCCACCAGCATATACAGTAGAACAATGTAAAAAGAATCTAAATGTTCAAGTTACATTAATTTCCATGTAATCAAGGCTGAGGTAGCATTGGCATAGATGACATGGTAATATAATGTACATGAACACAAACTGAGATTTGACTACACCAATTACAACTCAATTATCCATTACATAATAACACCAATTACAACTCAATTATCCATTACATAATAACTACACCAATTACAACTCAATTATCCATTACATAATAACTACACCAATTACAACTCAATTATCCATTACATAATAGCTAATCGTGTGGCACCAGCCTGTCTCTACAGCGCTTATGGATAGTTGCTAGAAAATTCTGTGACTATAACGATCTTAAATTGAACATATGGCTGCATAACTATAAACCATCCACACATCCATCAACAGTGGACTAAAAACGCAGCGACAGCAATATTACCAAAGCAAGTCTTGTCTGTTGACCAGAGTTGTGATTAAAGGGTTGGGTTGGCTGCAGAAGATTTTCAGATTTCAAAATGGTCCTTGGCATTCTTAAGTTTGGAAACCGCTGACATAAGGTGTGTTCGGAATCACTCCCTATTCCCTATATAGTGCACTATATGGGGTGTCAGCCATTTTGTTTGTAGTGTCCGAATTCTCCACGGAATGTAGGTTCCCTATATAGTCCACTATTTATTTACAACAATTCACCCTGATTTCCAGGGAGCATCACATGTACCCTACATTTTTCTCCGGTATACCACAATGCAATGCAGTTGCATTTTTGCATTTTTGTGACGTTCCATGTAGTGTCCGAATACTCCCCAAAGCGTTCCCTAGGTAGTTCACTACATGGTGAGACCCATATAGGGAATAGGGAGGGAGGGAACAAGGGAGCGATTCCGAACACACCACTAGTCAATGGCATCAAGCTAACTGGCAAAACTTGCTAGCAACGTAGTTGCCACTCCATAATGATAAAGTTAGCTGTTACCCGATTACAGCTTGTCACAAATGTTAAATTAACATGTATGTAGAATGAACTGCTTGCTTGGAATCAAATCCACATTATTTGAAATGGGAGTGTCCAACTGCATATACAAACGCGCAGGGTTTCCCTCCGGAAAGTGGCTTGTGGAGGTGCCTCAGATGGAGGGCGTGAGCGGCGGTGCAATTATCTGGTTGTTAAACTCAAAACTGCTCTTGCTGATAACAAGTGCTGCTAGATAATAACCGTACCATGATATGACATGTATCGTTGGGGCATTCAAGCAGGCGCATTACAATGCAAACGTTTGCCAGTTTTCAGCAAGAGCAGTTTGGCTTAGCACAGGAGGTTGGAGTCTGAGGTTTTATTGAATAAGAATGAAGACCATTAGTTTGTCCAACCTAATGGAGGTGCTGCACCTCTGCTAAAAAGCTCTTGGGGAAACCCCAACATTAATTCATGGAGCAGAATTAAAAACATTTAAATTCATGTCTATCATTTTCACAAGTTCCATGAGAAAAGAGTTATTGTTAAACTGTTTTATAAAAGCAATATCACACTTGAGCACAAATATTGATAACATAAATGGCACTATATGTCCTGGAATAGTCATGTAATTCGATCTGCAAAAATGTGTAAGAAGAACCCTGTAATATGTTCTGTAAATCTTACTGTATCACTATATTGAAGATATTGAAACTTTTTTAACTCTGTACTTCTGAATGTCGCATGTACACTGAACAAAAAATATAAATTAAACACTTTTATTTTTGCTCCCATTTTTCATGAGTTGAAATAAAAGATCAAAGAAATGTTCTATGCACACATAGAGCTTATTTCTCAAATGTGTTTACATACCTGTCAGTGAGCATTTCTCCTTTGCCAAGATAATCTATCTACTGGACATGAGTGGCATATCAAGATCAACAGCATGATCACTACTCAGGTGTACCTTTTGATGGGGACAACAAAGGGCCACTCTAAAATGTGCAGTTTTTGTTGCACAACACCACACCCCAGATGCAAGTCGAGGGACGGTGCGGTTGACATGCTGACTGCAGGAATTTCCACTAGAGCAGGTGCTAGAGTAATGAATGCGATCGGTATCCTGTTCCAAGACCTCTTATTTTTTAGTTATGGCCAGCAGCTCTATAGCTCGCTCGGTTGGTTGGTTGGTCCACAAAAGTGTTCCCACCCTCTAGTGGCCACAGTTTTCGCCCTAGGAGGCTTGGAGAACTATCTAACATAAGTTGGCATGAAGGTCGTGTGAGTGCGTGCGTGCGTGTGTGAATGCAGCTATTGCGGATTCATGTTTGTTTTTGAGTATCTGTGACCACCAGATGCATATCTTTATCCCCAAATGTGAAATCGATAGATAAGTGCCTAATTAATCTATTTCAGTTGACTGATTTCCATATATTAACTTTTAAGATCTTAAAAAAATCTTGATAGTTGCGTTTATATTTTTGTTCAGTATTAATGTTTGTAGTGTGATGGATAATGTGCAGCGCGCCGGTCATTTGAGACCCCGGCGTGAAGTTCAGAGTTCTAGGATAGCCCTGAAGGGGTTCATGTTGCATGATAACCGGCGTGCTGTACATTATCCCACTACCTTTTGACATGAATTATTGATTTTAAATTATTTTATTTCTAACTTAAGCCAACTTGTCCAGCAGAACTTCAACTGCTACCATAGCAATGTAAATGAAATGCACTGGTTGACAGTGGTCCATTGTTGTATGCAGCGGTCATTTTTCTGAAATAATGGAGTGCAGAATACAGTATGTTTATTGACCAATCAGAAGTATTACACAAAGCTGTGTAATAATTGATGTACTATTTAAAATGCTGTATGCTGTACATTTGAAAGAAATTAATTGTTGGAAATGTTTTATGCTTTTATCAATGGCCTGAATAGTAACACTACTTAATTATACTTCTATGAACATTTTTAACTTTTAATTACGGCTGTCAATCGATTTTCTTTACGCATTAATCACATGGTTTGCTTGTGTTAGTCATGTACGCATATAAAAAAAAATACTAAGCAAAATGTGTTTGTAGGGGCTGCTGTCATAAAGAAATGCATGAAAAAATGGTTAGGGAAAGTAATCATAAGTATTTAGCTGGAGTACTGACAAGAACTCACAGGAGTTTTCAATAACGTCGAATGGTGATCCATTTTGTGAATACATTTGCTCTCTGATGAAACAATATCTTTGTTGGCATAGGGCTTCCTCGGACAATCTCTGTTATAAACGCTGCCATCTAGCATAATTAGCAAGCATAGCGTAGTGTAAAGTTACTTGTTGCTCTGCTGTGAAAGACTGTTCATCGCTGCATTATTTATACAACTTGGTTTAATCCAAAGGTCTGTTCAGAAATGTTGTATTATGAAATAATACATTCAGGGGATGTCTGGTCACATATTATTTTCCCAGTTTGCTTATCAGAGTGATCCAGGAATGTAAACATACCAGCCACCCGGCTGGAAGTCAAAGTTGTGGGAGGCGGTTGGGGTCAAAAAGGGTAATACGATTAATAGATTCTTCTTTTTTTTTTTTTTACAGTTTTAAAATTAATTTAAAAAAAAATTCACACGTTAATATTGACAGCCCTACTTTTAATACACTACTGGTATTGGTACAATTTTACTTTAAGTTGTATGAAAATAAAAATGTTGATCTAGATTGACGTCGTGCGTGTAAAATATATGTAAAATAAATTAAGAAAGTATAGTCATGTAAGCCGTGTTTGGCCCTATAAGGGCCCAAAAATTGCAGATAGGATTTAGTTAGGACTTAGAGGGATAGTTCAGATTTTTGGAACCCTAGTCCTAATTGCTACTTACTCCCAGATGTTGTTGATTGGTCCTCTCTCAGCACAGTCCATGCTGTTCCTCATTCTAGTTACAGCTAGTTAGCCACAAACTAATGCAAAGCTCCTGTCTGTACAAGCTGACCGAAGACCACTGAAATCCACTCCACAGTGCACACACAAAGTAGGTTTCAGCTGTCTTCAGTCAGCTTGCACAGACAGGGGGTGGGCAGGGGGTCTTGCCACAGTTATTTCTCTAATGACCACTTTAAGGATCAAAGACCGTTCAGGCAGTCATTGACTGCAAAGGATTTGCAACCAATTACGTTACAGGTTCCCCTATCCTAAAAAAAACAAATACAGAGGCCATCTACAACCGCTAATTATACAAACACACCTACGCACAACATACACAGCAATCACAATCAATGCTGTCTCTGTGGCAGGAGACAGAAGAAAAAAAAGCCAAACTGTTTTCTCCATGGGGGGAGCAGGGAATGACAGTTCAGGACCCAGGACAGCAACCGTGTCAGCCAAATTAAAGGTCCCCTATTGTAAAAATGGCCTTTTCCTGTGTTTTGCATTGGTACTGACACACTAAAAAAGAGGCGTTGTCCCATCACTGAGAAAATGTGAAATATGTACTTGGTGCAGTTTCTGCAGTTCAGCTGTGACAAGATCCCTCCCTATTGAAACAAGCCAATCAGAATTGCAGCCAAGTTCGAAAATGTTTCTGGCAACATTTTAGGTGAGAAATTGGATATGCAATTGCTGGCTCTTAATTGATATTTGATCTGCACCGCCTAGTTTGACAGTTTGATCTGAATTTCATGAACCAGGCGTGCGCAGCGACTCGACTACATTTGATGCTCATAACAGCTGTTAACATCCACTCTCATTCAGCCAGCAATCAGATATAAGCAGTTCGTAAAGCACTCATGACAGGCTGAAAAAAGAAGAAAAGTGGGCCAAAACAGAGATAAACTTTTTTTCAACTAATGGAGGCTCTCGTTGCAGAGGTCTCCAAGCACAATGAAGCCCTTTATTTAGCAAAATATCTCTGCACTGACAATGCAAAGAAAAGGTGATTTGGGCAGGTGACGGACAGTGGCCTCGGTTGGACAGATTTACACACAGTTGTCAAGTTCGCCTCTCCAGCTGACCACCCTGGATAAGTCGGTACTAACAAGCAAATGACAGCAGATCTGAAAAAGAATGCTGTGGTGTAACCGTCTCATGCATTGTTATTGTTAGTAACAGTTTTTATTTTCAATATTAGAATAAATGTGATTATAGACCAATGCCAATTCGATTCTATAATAAATTCCATAATGGCACCAAACCAGACAATATGGAAAATGGTCATGAGAGGCTCTGGAATTAATCCACCTTTCCTCAGGAGCCTGTATCGTCAAAATGAACTTAAGTTATATTAACGAATATCTTGAGACAGGCCTCATTTTGGAAGAAACTCCTCCCCAGGTGCACAACAGGTTTTAGCAACTTCATACCAAGGACTAGGAAAGTGCGCTCAGTAGAGCGCAAATCTCTGCCAAGTGGCAGTCAGACTAGCTAACATTTTGTTAATATGTTTGAGATTAAACATCTGCAAACGTTAGTGTGGTGTGGGGATGGCTGGTTTAAGCAGCCACACCTGCCCTGGGTCAAGCTAATTAGACCTGGGAGCAGGGGTGGCTGCGCACCTGTTGTGCATTGAGGTAATCAATGTGCACAGGTTAAATCTACCATCCCCACACACACGGGGAGAGCCTTTGTCACGATAGCGTTCCATCTGCTCCTGGCTTGTACCATCTTGCCACTCTCTTCAATAAACTGGTCTGCTGTTTGTGCCATCTCACCTGTGTCCCTGTGTCGGAGAGCCCTAGAAAAAGCCACTTAGGTGGCGTGTGGCAGGGTCTACTGCCACAGTTAGTAAACGCTAAGGAGAGATAGTGCTTGGCAAACGAAAATTACATCACAGCGACTGTAGTGCCATATGGCTGTCATGGCTATTATTTTACTGTTGAAGTTTTGCATTTTTTCCGCTCTCCCTTTCATTATTGTTGAACGTTAGCTAGCTGCCTTTTTAAATAGCCTGACATTAGCAGCACCATTCATCAATGACCACAAATAAAGGACAAACCTTTCTTTTGCATGAATTAGCCAGCCTACCGGTGCAGGACAGACAAGGAATTCATCCAGGGGTAAAGGTTGATTTTGACAGTCAGTCTGCTCACATATGGAAGGCTGCACCAAGTTCATGTGAAAGAGATGTAAGATAATTCTTCTGATGCTTTAGCCTACATAATTAAATGCAAATGAGAATAAGAATGAGATGAGAATGAGAATAATTGCATTAACACTAGAGGCACCATACGCCTAAGCCACTGGGCATTGAGATTTTACAATTAAATTACTCTTGGATCATAAATCTGACGGTCTCCTCCTTTCATGGCATTTCCTAAATAATTAGGATTTAAATGCCAGCGCTTTCAAAGTTCTAAAAAAAAAACATTTTCTAGATAGCCACAGACATGTTTACCGTCTTTTTGTCACTCAAACACCCCCCTTTCCTGCCACAGCACGTCTGGCGTTGATACCCAGACGTGTGAAAGGCTGTCCTCCGGAACACAGATCTGGCCCATGCATGCATTCAGATGCAATGATTACCACTTTGCATTAAAATCGCTCACTTAGTCAGTGTTAACACAGTGTTAGCCAGTGTGATGATGAAGATGAGGAGGAGGGCAGTGTCTGGCCTCACGTGTCTTTAAACAACTGGAAAAATAGGGATGCAATTATGTAAAATTATGGGAACAGGGTGAACAAGTCAGTGCCTGTCCTTGCATTATTCTCGTGGGGAAAACCGAGATATAGACAGCTGCTATTCATAAAAGTATAAGCAAAGTATAATGGTAGATGAACATTATTCCCATCGATCATATTTGGGCAAAAACATGCCTGTTGGACACAATGACAACCACTGAATAAAGTGCAAGGCAATGTCGGGTACTTGCGTGAAGTGCCTTGCCTTCCACAAACAGATGCCAGTGCAGATCAAGTGTACAAATATAAT
>OMKL01119344.1:16598-28702 GCA_900302295.1 Parasudis fraserbrunneri
AGTGTATCTTGAATACCTTTTGTTCAAATATTTTCTAATTTGCTGTGCACATTAATGACCCCTAGAGGAAGAAGCCAATTGATTTTGTTGACCCCATGACCTTTCCTCTAGAGCCACCATCAGGCCAAACTTTAAATTTTAGAATTAGTGTATCTTGAATACCTTTTGTTCAAATATTTTCTAATTTGCTGTGCACATTAATGACCCCTAGAGGAAGAAGCCTATTGATTTTGGTGACCCCCATGACCTTTCCTCTAGTGCCACCATCAGGCCCAACTTTCAATTTTCAAATTAGTTTATCTCCTGGAAGTGATTTGTTACTTGTGAATGCACTGTCCGATTTCCCCCAAACATGACAAATATGTTTGTCTTACAATAGCAAGGGGGCCTGTGAAGTTCTGAGTCATCTTGCCCCACAGTGGTGGTATTCTCATAAAACAAAAAACATGAACTACTCCTCAATGACTCGGATTAGGTAATTCAAAATATATTGGCCTACAGTTGATACAACTACACCTATTCCAATGAGAAACTGATCAAATTCTTGAAGATTTGATGTTTAGCTGCAACCTGTAGAACTATTTCAGTGACACATTTAATCCACGTCAGGATTTCAGCCTGATGCTCAGGTTTTGTAATACCTTCGTGGGCTCAGGCTGAACGGTGACCGGAGATAGTGCTTCACTCATTTGATACAGAACACAGGAATAAACTTCTCTCACTGGAAAAATAATTATTTTGCACAACCGTTGGCCTAGTTTAAGTGTTAAGTCATTTACGTCTATTCACAGGGCTTTGTGGAGACCGAGATGGCATTTTTGAATTAGCAAGCAATCAAAGTGGTTGATGCTAGATCTCACTGGTGTTTGATTTGGGGTCGTCAGTTTTTGACGAAGCTGCAAAGCTGCAAGTCGTCATCATTTTAACCTTAAAAGTTGTTCATGAACCTATTCCTAACCTTAGCCACTCCCACTACCTAAAAATACAAAATAAATGTAAACATTTTCTTCTGGGCCATGGGATCTAGCATCTACCAATCGAAGTTGGCTGCTACAGTGGTTAGGTTTAGTAGCTACTGGTTGCTGTGCTAGGATATCCACTGTGCACGTAAGGTACTATGGCTTGCTCTCTGTACGTGAACTTAGCTGACAGTGTCAGACTTGGAGCAGCTGTGGTGAAAGTTATGAATAGAAATTAAGTGTCTGCACAGTCACCACGATCTCCCTATGAAGGCATATCATAACAACATTTTAATCGGTGATGATCTAATATCATAATTTCGCCCACCCCTAGTTCACACCATTTAATTACGTCCCTATATCACATTTTGACAGTATTCTGTATCAAGGCAGTCCTTTTGTTTTTCTAAGTACAGTGGAAACTGATTGTACATACGACAGATTGAGACTACTGTCTTGAAATGCAAATATCAGTTTTATATAGTGTTGGTTTATCATGTTAGTTTCAACATGGAAGAGTAGGTTGCAATGAATTTTGCAACTGAAACGGATTTGGCACTACACTGATATAAACAGTTGGCCTTTTGGACTCTCAATATGCAATCATTTGACTACATATCACTTTGATGATGTCATTTTATGCCTGTTTTGGAACTCTAAAGCTCCCAGCTACTGGGGTGCGTGTAAGCCTTACAGTAGGCTATTTATTCCATTGACATGGTCACAGCCCTGCTTACACCTGTGCTATTTGCCTTTTATATAGCTAAGCATAGCTAGCTTAACATATTAACAGCCTGGGACCAGCAACTGCAGAGCTTAAAAGGGGAAATATGCGGAATTTTGAACATTAATATAGCACCAAACAACTATTTGCTATGTAAAGATATAGTGGAGTAATGGTGTCCTGAGCAGAGAATGAAGTCAGAATCCCTCTGTGTGTGTTGTAATCCGAGCTCCTCTGTTCTTTGTTTTGGTAGCTGCTCCGCCCGTGCATGCTTGTTATGTGCATGTTGCATGCATGTATCCCCTCCCTTCTTCCCATTTGCCCATGTGGAATGCACCTGATTGGATAAATGCGCTGCTAGTTGGGGCGGTCCCTGGTTCTTGGCTCCTGTTCTGGCGGCTTGCTCGCTCGTCAATTTTCTATTTTTCTACCTACTTAAATGAAATTACAATATTCTAATTAACTAATATTGCATACTTAGATGTTCTTTATCAGCAGTAATCCTATGTCAACCATATATATTTATGAATATACTTAAGCCTGTTATACCATAACACAGAATTCCGTTATAAGCCTTGTGTCTGTATTAGACTAACTGCTTTTGTTGCAGTTTTGTTGCAGTTTTTATTGATTTGGTTATTTTTCACAATGTCAATTGACAAACGAACCAAACTTTCTAAACAAAGCCATGTGATCATGCAGATCAGCCTTTTATGGGACATAATTTTGAATCCCAAGAGCTGATTGTTATGAAATACTATACATTTTCCAATTCAGTGTTGGTGATTAATTATGCACTACTGTCTAGGCTACTGTCACCTGAATTATGCAAGTGAGGTGTTAGTATAACAACATTAATTGGCTATTTTGAACTTACCAGCAGTGGAAATAATAACCTTGTAATGAAAAATCACACATTTGGAAATATATGGAAAAATGTCAACAAAAACTGCCCAGTGAGCTTCATTAAATGTGAGATATGTTGGGTCTTTCCCTGCTTTTGGTCTGACTGCTTTCATACCTCAAATGAACCACTCCAGAGTTATATATTGTATAGCCATTGGTCAGGATATTACCCATAGTGCAAGCTTTGAAGCTGCACACTAACTCATATAACTAGAGTTACATATGTAACCATCTTTCACATGGGACTGGCCTCAAACAGTTGGACCAGGTTGTGGTTGTTTGGTGCGGAGCAGAGTTTGATGCTGGTGTTCACACCAACCCCAACAAACCACCAAAGGGGAAATGCTCCAGGATTTGATTTAACCGGACTAAACAAAGCAGATGTGAAAGCACCGTAAGTGTGGCATGTAGAACTGGGATATATATATATGAGAAAAAATATTGATATTCATCATATTGGACTGCATGTCAATGGCAAGTGTGATACAGTATCAAATTGAAACTGTAATTTTATGTTGACATTCTCAAATTTTTCAAGAATCATTTTGTGAAGGTGCAATCAGTGATTTGTTTTACGCAAACTGACCAAATATATCAGAATATGATTAAAAATGAAAAGTAATCTCACATTAAAAACATTTGAAAGCTATTGGAAACCTAGCTTCGGACACCCAGTGTGTTTCCATTATCTGATCTAGGTCTTGCTCTTTTGTTCAATTTTTGTAATAAAGGCTGTGATTGGCTGTAGACCGTAGCCTACCATATGACCACACCAATCTGTAAATGGAGCTCAGCAAAAGTTCAATCAGGAAGACTACCTTGCGTAACACCTCACTATCCAGTCGGTTTAAACTTTGGAGAAAAGACTTAAATTCATTGGTCTTTGTAATCTCATATTATCCATTTACCCAATAAGTTTACTTTAAGCAGTGACACACCTTCACTCATGCCTCAATATCCAATCATTTTAAACTTTGAAGAAGAACTCATTGGTCTTTGTAATCACATATTTTTCAATTTCCCAATCAGTTTAGGCTAAGCATTGACACGCCTTCATAGCCTTCTCGTCATCTTGCGTGGGTTGTTTGCGCTGAATGTGCTCACTTTCATTTCATAGCAGATTTTTAAATAATTGTAGGTCTATCCCTTGAGCTGAAATGAGCCAATAATTCAATAACAACTGCATTGCAATGATGGCAAAGATGGCAAAGATGGGTTTGGAACCCAACTCAGTGATTTGCACCCCAAGATCAGATGGTAATCTCCTTTTGTAATGGTTAACACACCAGCTTTCTAATCCAACTAATCCTCTTTTACATGATAACATCAAAAAATCTTTTTCAGCCATTTTAAGACAAAGACCTTTCTATGAATTTTAAGTTCTGTGGTGAAATTTTCACATGGATATTTGTTGTTGTGAGACAATCCGAGCCGCAACCAGCACACTAATTTACCAGTGGGATTTTGGAATCGTGTTCGGTGGAGTTTATTGAAATGGACCCTCGGCACGATTATGTGCTGGACTTCCATGAAACCTCCGGTAAATGTGTCCATGACCATTCAAGCACATTGTAGACGCCATAATGCTGATGGTCATTTTTATCATTGATCTATACAACAAATTGTGTCAGGATTCACAATTAAAAAAAAGAACAATGATAATGTATGATGACTAATGGCACACTCAAACAAACTTTTGAACATATCTCTGTAATTAGTATTTTTGTTTTTCATGCACAATTTGTCCAAATGCCACTGTGGGTTGTTTTATGTCAAGGCTGAGTCTGGTACCCTGGCTGTTTACCTGCTCAATTTGAGACATGACCTTTTCACTGACACGAGAGCTTCTCTCTCTCCTCCCACAAGCACCATTCTGTATCTCATTTTACTGCACTGTGTATTCAGATCACGTACTTGGAGATCTAAAACACAGTGCTCAGTCCAACAGTTGTGTGTTGATTTCACTGAGTGATGGAGGGGGTTTTTATTGCCTGTGCTATTAGTACACCTAAATGTTAATGCATTCCCCCACAGCCCTCTTTTGTGTTAAGCTGCTGTCAACGATGACATCAGAATGATTTGTTATTGTTATTATCATCATAATTAAACTAATGATTACCTGTATTTTCATTAACCAGATTGTTTTTTGTACTGTATCCATTACTGCTCATGGCAAAACGAATAGCTAATGTATATTGTAAGATGACTTCAATAACATCAGATTGCCCATTACCAATGCTATATTTATGTCTATTTATCACATTTAGCTTTTATCGTCATTATAATACCAGAATGAGATGATAAGCCGCAAAATGTAGGCTTTCAATTATAGTGGAATATAAGGCCTAGCTTATGTGGAAGTTAGGTAAACCAAACTTTACTCCTTTACGCCTACTGTAGACACTAAATTGGCTATCATCATGATGGTGAAAATTACAC
Organism: Parasudis fraserbrunneri; assembly: GCA_900302295.1. Lineage (NCBI taxonomy): Eukaryota > Metazoa > Chordata > Actinopteri > Aulopiformes > Chlorophthalmidae > Parasudis > Parasudis fraserbrunneri. The sequence continues at coordinate 21,627 of OMKL01119344.1, forward strand.
ATCATTGAGCAACTAAGAGAAGCAAAACTACAAAACTAGCCATCTCATCCAATGGTACAATGATAAATGAAGCAGCTAACCTTAAATAAGCTTGCCAGCTGCTATACCCCTTTGGCATCCAAACAGGAGCTTTATTATAGCCTCTTTGAACAGAAGTTGGTACGTCATTCAATGTTTGCTACTCAATTTTCAGTTTGCTTCCATGAATTAATCTGAATGCCATGCTGATGATTCCCTGCATGGATGTATGGTTTGTGAAAGCCTTTGAACAGGACAATATGTAGCCAAAATATTGACTAGCAAACATTAACTGACGTTAGCAATGCTAATCACGGTTAGCGCTATGCTAACGATTATTCATTTCTGTTATCAAGCAGGATATGACAAAGCTCCTGTGTGTTGGTGGTGAATGTAGCTTGATTTCTGGCATACAAAACAATTGTCAGACATTTTTATCACATTTATTTCCATGAATTGAATTAATTCTTGTCATGGCAGAGCTAGGTGGCTTGCTTTGCTGGCTGAATTGAATTGAATTGAAATACTTTATTATCCCGTAGGGAAAAAGGGCTGGTTGGGATAACTGTTTTAGTGTGACATCAGTGAAATCATCAGCTCTAATTGGTCTACTGTTCAGCATGTGAAGTAAGTGAAATCATCAGTTCTGATTGGTCTACTTTCGTGGGGACAGACAGACATACATACATACATACATACATTCATGCAGTACTTTTTTTTTTAATTGAATTGAAATACTTTATTATCCCGTGGGGAAATTCGGTTTCATACAGGTTTCATACAGGTTTCATACATACAGACAGACAGATCAACACTGTTACAGATGGCCTCATGCCCTTCAGGTTTACAGTGTAAAAACGGTGGAGGGAGGGTTAAAATCCATGTATTAGTAAGTAACACATTCCGATGTACTAGACAACAGTAGTGGCTATGAAATTCTCAATTCAGTCAGACTTTGAAGTGACTATCTAGTGCATATATCGTTGGCGTATAGAGACTTTACCCGCACACTGTGGCCTGCACACTGGAAATTCTGTCATTTTCAAGAAGGTTATTGTAGCTGGGGGTGAGGAAAAAAAGGAACCACAATATTGAATATTACAATTTCCAAACTGCAAGAGGCTGCAATCAGAGGTAATGTTCCAGTCCAGATGTCTTTATTTACACAGTATTCTGGTGCTACATACAGAGTCTGGCCAACAAATCAATTTGCACATAAGAGAGAGATGTTTATTGGCTGATATCAGACAGAATTGTCAACTCATTACATTCCATTTCCATCTTTAGTCTGGCATTGCCTCCGCTCTAACCATGTGGGAGGGGGATTAATTTTTCCCTAACCAGTCACCAGAGACCAACGCATCCTCCCCATGCAGCACCCCGGGAACTGCAGCGTGCCTGGCTCACTAAATTCAGATCAAACTGTCAAACTAGGCGTTGCAGATCAAATATGAACTAAGCAATTGCATATCCTAAATGTTGTCAGAAACATATTTTAGTAAACCGTTTAGGTGGAAAAAGAGAAAGTTTATGAGCAAGCCGCCATGTTTTTCCTGATCCCCATGCTTGACAACAGCTAATTGGCCATCATTAGTCCCCCCACGGCGCTCATTGGATGATCGCTTATTCAACCGAGAAACCGCCTGTTTCATGTCATGATGCCACAACTGCAGAATCGACTCAGTGGAGTGGGCGGATTCAAAGGTCTTGACCCAGGCAAAGGTGTTTATCAAATATAACAAATTCTATAAACACATTTTTTGTAGGGCTGTTCTCAACTAAAGAAATGTGTCCACTAATTCACGAGTTCGCTCTTCTATGACCAATCACTACGTGGTGAGTCCTGAAAGGAGATTGTGTATTCTTTGTTGGAGTTGAAAGATAGCTTGCTGATCTCGAAGGAACTTTGGCGAGGATGAGGGGAGGATGCTTCGTACATAACACCTGCATGGGGACGTGGCGCATCATCCCCGTGGTGGAGCCAGCTGAACATGTTCCGTTTTTGTATCGGGGAACCTTGTTTAGGCCTGGAGAAGGGGAGCCCCGGCGGGTACGACCCCATCCGGACAGGCCTAGGCATGGGTGCCTTGTGCCTGGCCTGCACAGCAGGAGGAGGGGAGCCCCGGTGGACACGGCCTTTCCCAGACAAGACCCAGGGTGTGGGTACCCTGTCCTTAGCCTGCGAGGCAGGAGGGAAGCAGTCAGGAATGAAGGCCAATGGCATGGCAACTTGTAATTTGGGAAGTTGCCGTCGGGGCCCGGGGGAGACCACGCAGCTGGGGTGGTGGTGGGACGTGCGAAGCTTGGGAAGCTTGGAACTGGTGAAGGAACAAATGGTGAGCGTGGTTTCCATACTGTGAGAATTGTGGAGAAAAGTAATTAGCCCTTAGTGTAAGAATGAAGGGCATAGTGAGCTGATTGGTCATGAATCCCTTCTCCTGAAACAGTGTTTTTTTTACTAATCAATAATAGAGAAATAAACTAAATTGTATTTTCTGTGAATTGTAGAATGAGCTGTATCCAGATGTATCACAATTCATCTTCAATTTAAAAAATATGTTTTCTGTTTTTTGTTGTTGTTCTTTTTGCCATTATTCAGCTGCCCTAAGGCTCTCATTGCTTTAGTAGAAAGAATTACTGTATGAATGGCATGAATGTGGATCTTCTTAAAAAGCTCTTTTCGATTCTGAGTAATCTGCCAGCTCGCAAAACAAAACGATTTTGTATTTAGGCCCATCAACTTTGCCTATAAAGTAGAAAGGAACCAATAAAAGATTAATCTTTTCCTCTTCCCTCATAATTTTACATGATGTGTTACATACGTTACACACTGTAGTCTGTCTTCAGTAATATCTTACCTTTGTTCCAGCAACATACAGCAATGGGAGGCTTCAAGATTGAAGCTCAGATGGGGCACATTTCATCAGCGTTGCATGGATCAAAAGCTTGCGAATCTTGAGTCTGCAATCCTGAAGCTATCTTGAGACCCTAAGGCCTCGGAGCTTGGCCCAACTCAACCACATATTCTATGGTGAGTCTTGAAAGGGCAGTGAAGCTCTAGGCATTTTCTCTGATAATTTTGGTCCCTGTGGTGCTCATTGATGCTTTTTTTCTTCTGATCATGATTGCGTCTTAGGATAGCTGATGAGATGAGTGGGTGACTGTTCGGGGAGAGATGTTACTTGTAGGGATGCACGATATATCTGTGACCATATCTGTATCAGCCGATATCAGTGTGATGAGCTATATTGGCATCTGTCCGATGAGCAGAACTGGTCAGATGTGAACAACAGATGATTATTTCTCTGTCTAGCTGCCAGGTCTTTGTGGGTCTTTTTTTTGCTAGGCGGGTTTTGTTTGGATACTTGCACATGCACAACAGCATTGAACTAAACTACAGAAACATAGATAAAAACGTCTCAATTTTCATGTCTTATCACTTTTAGTATGTACAAAATTGGATTACAGGAACCTTTTTTTATACAGACCACATCATCTAGATATCAGTAAATGTCGATTATCGGCCATAACAGAAAATGTACAGAAAAATCGGATATCTGTATCAGCCAAAATTTTCATATCAGTGCATACTTAGTTTCTTGTGATTTATTTTGGTTTACTTATCACTGCATTTTTACAGATTAATACATTGTAGAATATTAAGATTTCATCCCTGTGGAATCCTTCTTTGCACAGATTCTGATATGAATTAGGTGGTTCTAATGGGACGATTCTGAGTTTTTTATTCCATGTTGAAAAACCCATTAAGGGAATCACGCTAGCATGTTTCTCTGAAATCAAGCTATAGCTGACCTAATTCTAAACACTGTCATCTCTGTAAGCTAGCTTTTGTGCTGGTTCAAAGAGACATATTTTCCTCAGTTGCCTGACAAAGACTAAGCTGCCAAGCCCTGAGGACGAGAATCTGCAGCCTTGCTCTGTGTCCATGGATAATAGAAGTGTTGCTCAGAGAAAAGCAGAGGGTGAAGGGGAAGATTATATAGTGAGGGCAGGAAGACAACAGAGAGGAGAATACCTGAAAGTACCTGAAGGAGTTTTTCCATTTTATTTAGTTAACTATAGGTCAGATTATAGTTGGGTTATGCATTTACGAGGTGACAATGAGCTGTCAGTTTGACCTCCCTGTGATAATACCAAAGTCTGTCTAAAGAGAAGTCGGTTCACTCTGCTGCCATCTTTAGTGTTACGGATTTCTCCATTCAGAACTAGTGCAGTGCTTCGTGTCCTCATGATATAGACTGTCTGATAATACAAAACCAGTAAGTGACTACTGATTTCAAATGTGCAGGATTAGAGTTGTATTGTGTAATAACATATCAATTATAATGCGTTTCATACAGGCTTTTCTTTTATTGTTGTGGTATTGTTTTGATATTAAAATCATGATACTGAAACAGACTGTGCTGCATTGAGCTTAATGTCAGATATTCATGTTATTCATAATTTTGTTATTTCCAAGCCTTGCTTGGAAAGTCTGCAGTGATGATGATCAAGGTGTTAATTATGACTACAGTCGCAGTATGCAACAAACCTCTTCCAAGAAGGATAGACTTGATTTTTTTTTTTTTTTTTATAAAAGCGTGAATGCTTTTTGATGCCACTTAAATAACACTTGAACAGCATATCAATATACTATATTATGCCAGTGCACATCCCATGGCTACCATTAACTACCTTGGCTTAAGTAGAGCGTGTTTGTCAATGTCATTATCAGCTCAATACACAACGTATGGAGAACTTCTCTCAAGGTTGATGAGTACAGCAGAATCCGGAGAAAATGGTTGAAGCAAAGCAGTCACAACTTGAGAAGAACAAGCTGCCAAAGTAATTAAAAAGATGCAGCGCCATGAATACCGTGCATTGTGCATTACGCATTACCTTTGCCGTTGTATTGTGTGGCATCAGCTTCACAGTCCTTTTGTAGCTTCTGTTTCTTTTCAAGTGAAGCCAACAAGAAGATCTCGCACAACACACTGGGCTACATAAGACAAGATAAAAGGGCATGTTATACCAACATGCACCATGATTAAACACAAACCACTGTGTAGTTTTCTCAGCCAGCTTGATTTCCACTGTGGCAGCATTTGATTTAATCTATTTTGACTGGATGAAGTTTTCAGACAACTTTTCATGTTATGGGAAGGGAGAAAATCAGCCAGCATGACCTTCACAGTCCTTTGATAATTTTGTAGCTTGTGTGGCTGTACAGTTTAGCAGAAACCACCATACTGAAATGACAGCTGCACTGTACTGTAAATACCCACATGGGTATTGGTGTGTGGGCCTCAAGGCAAATTTACTTAATCCATTTAGATCTTAAATTTAATTTGACAGCTGGTAATCCCCAGGTGGTGGAAACGATTAAGTACTAATGTGGTTATTTGACTTGTTTATTTGGCCAGGGATCTGTAGCTGAATCCAGTCGGTCAATGCCATCCACCAGCCAGCTGTGGTCTGCCCCTGAGTCATAGCGCACACAGCACCATTGGCACTGTGAACTCTCACCTGCTTGAGTTTGTGTCTTGGCCTAAGGAGCTCTGGCCTTTACAGAACCTCCCTTTGTCTTAACTGAATGGCAGTGGCCAGAAGGCAATGGGTAGACCTCCCTTTTATGGTATATAGACCATTTCAGTGTTTCAAAATTATTATAAAAATATGTCTGCATGCACAACTTATGCTGGTCTTTGGAAACATCAGGTATGCTGTAGAACTTCAACCACAGGACTCTATAAGTCAGCTAATGGATATGCAACGATGTCACTATACTGGCAAGTATTTCCTATCGCTTTAAAGCAACAGGTATGATTTATGTTGAGTGACCAAAGCAGCATGGTTTTTTATCAATTGAATAAAAAAGAAATAGAGAAAAAAACAACTGTAATAATTCTACATTAAAATATACCGCAATACGGTATTATAGGTGTTGTAGCATTTTATCAATGTCCATCTAATATTCACAAGTTTATGAGCTGAAACACACAGGGATAACCCTGTAGAATAAAGCAATTAACCCCAAGAGGAAGGGGTAAATGGGTGGATTCACGCACGGTTGTATAGTCGGATCCCAAGGCGCAGCTGAGGGATTTAGACTTACAACCGGGCGTAAATCCACCCATTTACCCCTTCCTCGAGGGGTTAATTGCTTTTCTACAACAGTTAGACTACTAGATATTATTAAAAAAGACACATAGTTGTGAAATGTGAAAAATGCGGTCCCAAGCAGGATAGATCGTGTGATTTACCCCGCAAAATGGAGGTCACGTGACGCTTACTAGCCAATCAGAATCATGGATCCAGACCCTGCTTATTTTAACGTTGTAGAACATTCTGTTTTGAGGAATTACCCTTTATTAGAGCTGGTTGCAAAATCTGGACTCAGATTTAGGTGACATTTCCAGATTTAGGTGACAGAGGTGCAGCTGTTGCAGCAATATACCTCTGGGCTTCCAAAGAGACAACTGAGGTTGTTGAGGAAGTCATGTTTCTCACATCCTACAGTTGAGTTAATAGACTGACTTCCGGAGAGAGAGGATTGCAAAAGACAGTATGCATACTTAAATTAATATGAAAAACAGAAGCTACTGTTATCACTGGCACTTCTAGATAAATATTTTACTTCCTGTATGTCATGTGTTTAACACAGCGATCTTTTTGCGTTACGCTAAACACGTTATGTTATTGCTACAGTAGCTAGATGGAATTCTTTATTTTCTAAGTTCTTTGGGGGGAGGGGGCTCCTACAGGTTTATTTACCCAAGTAGATCATCAGAGAGAGCTAAGCTCAAATTGAGAAACTGTGAAGCCAGCTGTTGCATTGTAGATAAATATATCTCTGTTTTACTATTTTACGTGGTTTGTGCAACAGTAGGTAGCTGTGTGCACATCCAACCTGAATTTAGGCCAGATGCAGTATTAAAGTACAAGTAAAGTTTGAAGGAAATGGATATCTGCACACTGGATTACAGCTCCCAATTCTTTATTGACTAAACAGCAACAGTTCAACCCAACACGGTGTTCATCAGGCAAAAAAAAGTATA